>JPFL01000256.1:11062-82142 GCA_000733385.1 Paramecium biaurelia
CTTTGTAAACTTGTGAACATAAGGGTAATATTAAAATATAAATAATTTTCTAATTGTACTACTATATCTTCTTGAAGATTATTATCTGTAGCACTCTATTATCGAATATAAGTATCAAAGTTCATACTGAATTAATTTTAATAAATTTGATAAAATATCTTCTAGTGGCATCTATAGAGCAGATACTATTTAAATTTAAATGACATCCTTGAATAATAAGGGAAATATCTAAAAGATTATAAGCCAAAAATATACATTTGGATTTAGTAAATAAAAAAAATCATTATGATATTATGAATTTTTTATTGTTGTAGGAAATTAAAAATAACAGATATTTTCATTGCATTAATTAAATAAACAATTTTATATATATTATGAAGCAAATATTAGGAAGGAAGCTCTGCAATTCAAAATCGCCAATTTATAAAATAAAAGTAGCAAATAACTTCTGTTCAATCATCTTTGGTCCTCGTCTTTATATTTTTAGATAGAGGGATATTTAACAACTAAATATATAAGTAAATTATATTGATCATCTCATCTTTAATATTATTAACTCTTCTAACTTAATGATTTATGATCCTATAAAAACTAAAAGGCTTCATTTTTGTTAAGACCAAATACTTTTAATAAAAGTGTAAAGGTGGTAAGAGGGTGATCCTTGTATACTAATTGTTTCATGCTATCCCAAATATTTTCACTATGGACTATAAGGAGGAAAACCAGAATTAATGCTTCTTGTTGAATATAAAATATATAGAAATCACTATACATTCTATATATAGTTTGTTTTTGGTTGTATAAAATCATTTTCTTTTTATAATAAGAAAAGAATTAATTTTAATAAAAAATGTAGAAATCAGTGTTAGGATTAATCTTTTGGAAGCAGTTGGAGCTGCATCTCCCTTGCCTTGTATTGCCAAAAAGTTATGGAGTGATTTATATTTAGTAAATTTATTCTTATTCCTTTTGTTAGAAAAATTCTAGAAAAATTTGAAATGAAGGAATACTGTACATTTTTACTGGATCCCCATCTCTCTTCAAATTTTGAATCCTCAGTTTGTCAACCTAATATATTTAACCATCTCGAACTCACATTTTCAAGCTCTCCATCTATTGATTTGATTTATAAAAATAGGAAGGGCTATTGGCCACCATCCTACCTCTTATCTCTAGTATGCCTGAATTTCTCACTTAACTCAACACAATTCCTTGAATCAGGGTATCCAATTTAGTAAACTCAAAAAATCATACCCCTCTTTATGCTGCACTTTCATATCTGACAGTATTAGGAAGACTCATCTACATTAGACATCTATACTTCAATATATAGTTCGTAATCATACCTCCTTTTCTTTTGCTCATACGGAAAGCTAGAAGTACTTATAGAGAAATACGTCAGAAGAGACAAGCATAAATGTTCTCAATATTAAAGAAACGTGAGATTTAATGAAATATAATTTGGCCTGTTTATTCTATTTTAAATGTAATCACTATTTATTATTTTATTTGAATTCTTTTCTTTAACCTTAAGCAAACATCAATCAAGATTGATCTTAAGCACTATTAATGAAGATTTACTCTAAATTAGCATGGACCCTTCCAATAAGAGAATGATCAATTGTTATAAATTATTGTAGCCTCCTATAACTTTAAAGAAACTTTTCATAATTGATTTTTGCTATCACTTAATAGTCATTGAAAATTTGTGTAAATTCATATGTGATATGAATTTTTCTAATTCAACAATATAAGTTACTTTAAACAAAGAAAAATACCTCATTGATTTTTTTGTTTTACTAAAGTTTACATTTCTACATTATTTGGATAAATTGTCAAAGAAGATATTAAGTAATTGTGATGCTTTTTTTTTATTCTGCCAACGGAATAATTGTTGCCCTAAATTGCCAACATATTTATTTACAAATATATTTGCAAAAAGAAAAAATACTATTTAATTATCTTTCAAGTAATTTTGGCTATGCATCAGTTTAATTACTTAAAAAAAAAAGATGACTCTAAATTTATGACACCATTTCCTTCTAAATAATAAATAAATATGAATAAATGAAAATATTGCATATGTTATAGATGTTTATTGATATAATAATTTATCAGCCATCAACTAATGTGATTCTAAAAATCGTTGATAAATAATTTCTATATAAAGTTGATAATGACAACTCATCTCCAGAAATTCTTATTGTAATTAATTTATCATATTTAATAGATATTAAAAAACGTCCGCTATATCAATATATCTTCAGTCTACATTTTTTATAATAGCCTAAAAGAAAATTTTATTACTTGATCAAGCATATTGAAGCAATAATTAAAAAATATTATAACTTAATTATCAATTCCGATCTCATAATACGATTAAAAAAATTGACTCTTAACTTTCTTATTCTGAGAGCATTGGAAATTGATTTCAATGAGTATATTTTCAAATTTTAAATGCATAATTTCTATCAATCCATCAAAATTACCATTCACTATTTAATAAAGGTTATCAAACTTCATTTGAACTCTACTGATTTAATCAGGTTCTTTAAAATCTTAAGTTATATTTAGATCAGAAAATTAAATATTAAGTGTTTCCTTAAATAAAATATTGTCTTGTATTTCAAAACATTAATTTTAAAAGTAAAAATGATTTTTGTGCATCTTAGACAAACACCTTTATAACAAAGTGAACAAGAAATAGGGCAACTAAAGGAACATTAATGACATCCGTCTTTAAAATTGTAAATTTCCATCATCACATTCTTCATCCTAGGTTATTATTTAATCTCCACAAATTGAATAGCATAAATTATCAATTTTTTTTTAACCATATTTACAAGCCAAACAGCCATATCCAGTATTATCACATTAACTGCAAGAAGATTAACATTTCGCTTAGATATTTTAACAACCTTTATAAGGTGATATAAATTAATCCTTATATTACTCATTAGATTTTATTGAATCTCCACAAATTTGAATACCTATTTGAGCATCAGAGACCCAATTTTCAGGAGCACATACTTTACATCTATTATTTACACAAACCTCATCTAAGATATTTCAATATCAATACTTGGATAAGAACTCAAAAATTCATTAGATTAACACTAAACATTAATATCACAAATATCTCTAAATATATATTCCTTCTCATTGGATAAATAGATGGATGGGATAAGCAAATATTTTAAATAGGTAATCCATGATAACAACTTGTACATTAATTGAAATTGGGACCAGTACATTATTTACATGATGGGTAACATTGAGGAGCTGAAATATTTAGATTTCTAATTGAAACTTATCCATCATTTGTATTTTAATAAAAGAAATATTCTTTATTATACCTTGAAAGTATAAATCCACTGAAAACAAATACCCATTCTCTAGTGTTATAACAAATGAACTTCTTGTTTATGGGTATGTACTATTTAAAGTGATGTAGCTTCTTGAAGGTATTTTACAATTTATAAAATTTGCTGTTGTTTCTATGGATGGCAATAAAAAGCCTCCGGAATGCATTTAAGCGGATGAATCATTCTTATAAGTAAATTTGGTATCTGAAAATAAGAGATGGCATGATTACAAGAACCAACGATGAAGCCAACAATGATAGAAATTATTGAAAAATTCATTATTAAAAAATATAAAATTTAATAAAATATCTTGTAAATTATATTTAATTTCTTTTATAATTATACAAATGATAAATGATCTTTAATTTTATGATGAAGAAATATCCAACATTTAAACCTAAATTTATTTAATATGATTTCATAATTCTTAAGTGAAACAGAAAATCAAAACATCATGAAGGAATCCTTAAAATATTTAAACTTAAGATAATAGAATATTGTTATCAAAAAACAACATATTAATAGATAAGATTCAAAATATCAGATCGCTTAATCGAATAAATTAATTGAGATTTATTTTAGAAGTAATTGAATATTTATGTACAATCGTAAAATCATGTATTTTAGGGAAAATTTATAATGGATAGTCACTGCTAATGTGCTTTTCAAAACCGATCCAAATTAAATTGTTATATATGAATAATTATTGATTATATACTATAATCAGAACCTCAAGTAATTGCATCTGAAAATTGATGGGAGTTTACTTACAAATATTAATAATATATAATAAATTGATTTTAGTACTTTTGCGAATTTCAAAGATCCATATTTAATGATTTTTTATCTCAACTTGTTAGGAATGGAAAGTAATCAATAATATCTATAAGTTAAGGATCACAATTAGATAGTATTTTCTTTTTGCCTATACCTTATTCTTTTTAGATGGAATGATGTCTAAAATACATTATTAGGAAATCATTTATATAGGAATTAATTAATTTTTTGGCTTATTGGGATTATCATTAGTTATTTATAAATATAGGATTCAAATTTTTGAGAAGGAATTTAAGAACTTAGAGGTAAAAAGACACCTTTAAATTCAGATTGTCTTAATTTCAAGTTTTCCAATTTTCCAATTTAAATTCATGAGAGGTTGATTTAAATTTTTAGATTTGATTTCACCTCTCCTTCATGAAGAATATTAATTTATTACACTAAAATTAGTTCTGATGGTTTTTGCTTTGAATTTAGAAAAGTATCTTATGTTAAAAGGAATTAATTGAGTTTATTTGTCTATTCGAGTTAAATGAATATCTTAGTAAATATAAGATTTTTTCCAAAATACTGTAAAGGATATGCCTTATTTAAGATTATTTTGGACTAAAGTGAAGATGGTGAGAAAAAATAAATTATTTAACTATGCAATTCCTTCATTACCTTATCTTCCTGATCTCCAAAACCCTTATTATTAAATTCTAAAATGCGAGGTATAGCGTCTTAGTATCATGAAGACAGCCATTTTTCTTCATTTGATTGGATCTTAGATAAATTCCTATACCAGGAAGATTTTTTGTTAAAATGATAGTTTTTACACCAATCTCTTTTGTAATATTCTAACTATCTTCAATATATTTTATCATATTTTGATATTGTTAACTAGAAACACTTGAATTTCATTAACTTCAATAATTGTCTCATTAATATGTATTACTGCTCTATTGCTAACCATTTATTATTGAATGGATTTTTAAATCTCTAATAACAATCCAACTTCACTTAGAGGTGCATGTAGGTCCACTACTATTAAGAATTTTTGTTTATGACCAACTTTAGATTTTTTTTATGCAGTTTTAAAACCTGTGATACAAGATCGAAATGATTTTTTATTGGAGTATTTAATTATTAAATAGTTATTTCTCTGTAGAAAAAGATAAATAGAAGTTTGAAAAAATAAATTAAAACACAAAAAACTCATGATGATTGTTATTTGAGTTGAAAAGATGTTTAAAATTGGGTTTCAAAAATTACCAGATGATTATTAAGGACAACCATTTGGAACATAAGCTCTGTTATTGGGATATACAAATAATAAAAATACACATTTCTTATTAATAGATGTGCCTAGTTTCCATGAAATTTCTCTTGAAATATATGATATATTAATTTAGCATTTGAAAAAATTTCATCATCTAATACCTTATTTAATATTTTTGTAAAATAAACCCATAAAATTCCTTTGAATAATTATTTAACCAATTATGTAAATGCTATAAACTGTTAGGTTTGAATTGGTTGTAAATTAAAAGGAAATTGTTTTGAAATACAACAACATTTTGGTATACCTAAATTTTTGTTGAATACAATCTATTGACATTCAATAATTTTTTTCACATTTTTCAATTAACTTTTATTTTGTTAATGGAACATAAGTGAGTCTCTAAATTATTTTTGATATTAGATTCTTAAATAATCAAGCTTTTTAAATACTATTTATTGAGAGAAATTAAATTATTGATTTAATCATCAGCTGTATTGGTTTAGTAAATACTTAAGGTTAATCATTATTGAATACTTGATTTAAATAATATTTGTAAGTCAAATTATTTTTTAACACTATTTATATTGACAGTAAATTTGTACCAGAGAGTATATCATCATTAATGTTAATAGTTGTTTCTAATTATGAGAATGACTCTTTTATGATCTTCGAAAAGCTTATCTACAAAGAATCTCTAAAATCTTTTTAAATTCAACTCTTTTTTTCAGAAATATTATGTTGGGTATTCTTTTAATTCGATTTCAACTTCCTTGCTTAATTGTGGCTTGCAGTTTTGAGATTAGGATTTCTTGCGTAAAGTATACTATAGAGAATTATATAATTTATATTTTCTCAAAATTTTCTAAATTGATCAATCCTCTTATAATGCATATAATAAAGTTTTTGTTAAAAATATAAATTGTTCATACTCTAAATCTTTTTTCAAAAATGGCAAAGAAGTTAATTAATTATTTTATTTAAATAATATTCAAATTATAATAAGATATTATATATTTTATTGGTTCTCCATTTAAACAGGATCCATGAATAAATCTCTTAAATTTTTTGTTGTATTAACTGATCTTTCCTATCCCTAATCATTTTGAGCCCATATTTGGAATGATTTATAAGTTTTCATGATGTCATTCTAACAGAGATATAAAATTTCCTACAATTCTCTTCATAATCCCTAAGCATAGCTAGCAAATGGTATGTTCAATTTCAATTTAATCCTCTTTTATACTTTCTAATTAAATATTCAAATCATCATTTCTAATAGCATATACACCATTAATCTTCAAAGATTATATTGTGATTTATTCATCATAAGGATATATATCAATTTAGCTAAAACACTCTTAGCAAGAAAAAAATATTATTTCAAGGTTTCAAACTTGTTTAAAAAAAAGTTTATTAACTTGAGTATTCAATTAAATGTATGGCAGGTATTTGAGAGTCTCCTCCATAAGATAAATTTCTTAAATTTATTTCTAGATTAGTGGAGAATTTTATTCAATACTTAGACAGATGAAATTGGTTCGATGATTCAATAAGTTACCTTTGTTAATTTTTTATTCTAATATCTTCAAGGTTTTGCTGAATTATATTATTCATCACTAATGAATACCACAGTCACATTATCGCTTACAGGAACATTAGCTAATGTTTTCAAACTCAACAAGCAGGGACAACTTCAGTTTCATCTCCACCATAATAGTCCATATCAGAGTGAAGTTCTTTATGGCCTTTTGTTGGATAATCCAAGAATGTCTGCCAATCAGATTATCCTTAGAAATACTTGTTATTCCAGAAATCAACCAACCAACTTCATAATGATACTATCCATTTATACTTTATTATTTTGTCTTATATCACTCTATCTATAAACTTTATATATTTTTATTAATTAATCATTTCATTAATTTCATCGTTTGGTTCAATGAATTTTTAATCTGAATAAGATGAAAAAAAATATTTAAGTATGATATTAATTCTACTTAATTTAATGATTTTCATTTCAAAAAATTAATTTCCATATTGTCTAAACTTACAACTTATTTGGTTAATTGATTTGCTTGCTTAATACATATCTTTTATTGCCATGTAAAAAAAAAAAACCAATTTTAGTACCTTAATATTTGCATTTTTCTTTAAAATCTCTCAATTAATATTTTAGTTTTTCTTTTTCGTTCATTTGTAATATACAATTCTGAATATTAATATAAATAATATGTTTTGCATTTCAAGAGATAATAATTAATGACTAAACAGATTATGCTCCTGAAACCTGGATAAACTACATAATGATTCAAATATTTGATATATTTTATTATGAAATCAAGCTTTACAAGTACTTTTTTGATCAAAATAGATTTCATTAAAAAACTATATTTATATGAGTTTTATTCTTCGACACTTATTCTGTGGAGTCATAATTTTTTGATATTAATCTATCATTTTGACTTATTTATATTATAATGTTTATGAAGTCCAGAATTAATTGAATACTATCTTTTATTTTATCACTAATTATATTATGTTTTTATGCATTAATTTAAATTGTATGCATCTAATATAAATACAAAATAGAACTATTATAAAAATTTATTAATTTTTTAATCTTCAAATGATTTAAACCTAAAGTGAAAAAGAACTAAAGTGTTTAGAACACAATGAATAGGCTATTTTTATTGATTTTTCAATGAAGGACACTCACCTATAAAATAGATGCTTAAAGTGTGTTGGAAGAGAAATGTAATTATGGGTTGATGTTCAAGAAGCAGATAAACATCTTGAAAATGTTAAAAGAACAGTTTGGAATGAGAGATAAGTCCTTCATCAGAAGAATTTAGAAAATTTATAAGAATTATCTGGTCAACTTAAATAATTGAAGATAACTTTCAATAGTAGTCTTGATAAGACATTGTTAAACATAGACCAATAAATTTAGTTTATTCAAAATGGTATGAAAAAAGAAAATAAGTCAATAATTGAACTATCAATGTCTCATTTAGATTAATTTTAATCTCGAAATAGTAGTTAATAACTCTTATATATTGATTATTTAGAATTACAATCGTTTTATAGAGACTAAATTAAAAGATTAAAAATGGATTAAAGTTTTATTTAATTGGAAGAAAACATAAAGAAAATTGAATTTAGTGAAAAATGTTCCATCTAAGAAATAATTGAAACTTTTTCATCAGAAATCTGTCATTCTAGTAGGTTATTTAATTAAAATTGGATATGTGAAAATCATAAACTTTAGGTGGCTGTAGTTGATTTAAATGAACAGGTAGCAGTTCCAAACAGATTGGCATGTATTGATTGTGTTACTGAATATCCAATCTAATATACGAAATTGGAACAATTAAAATAATTTTGGTTAAATTATGTAGAAAAGACATTAAAATACTAAGAATAATAATAAATACATCTTAATGAAAAAGCTTCAAAGGCAATTTTAAAATTGTCAACTTATAGAGAAGTCATTACTGATCTAACATAAGAATTAACTTAAGTAATAACATTAAAAGAAGTTGTAAAATGTTAAGCAACATAAAATTTGATAAATCTGAAGACAAAAAATTGGTGCTAATTAAACAAATAAGAAATCATTGAAATTTCAAATCTCATAAGTAAAAAAAATAAATATGAAATTATTAATGATGCAATCAGAAATGAATTCTTAGGATAATAAATTGAACTAAAAAAGAATTTTTTAAATTCTTTCAAGATTTTTAAAGAAAAACTTCTTGGAGCATTTTAATAAATTTATGAAGAAATATTAGTTGGATTGAATACTGCAGATAATGATATATAATCTAATAGTTCAATAGAAGAAAATTCTGTACAAATAGAGTCATAATTATTATTAATGAATGATTAAAATTCTATAAAGACTCCCTTTCAATATGAATTAATTAATTCTATCAAGGATGAGAGAATTGAGGCATTTGCTTTTAATGATGATTATACTCTTCTAGCTGCTGGTTATTATGGTTCGAATAAGATTAAAATTTACGAGTTCAATAAAGGTTACCTAAAAACAATTTAAGAGTTAACAGATCACTAGGAATGTATATATTGTTTAAAGTTTTTCAAAAAAACAACCTAATTTATGTCAGGCAGTTTTGATAAAACAATTATTATATGGGAAAAAAATAACAACAATTAATGGGATCTTAAATTTAGGCTAAATGGTCATGTAAAAGGAATATTCTGTCTAGGCATAAATAATATTGAAAATTAGATTATATCTGGTAGTTCTGATAAATCAATAAAAGTTTGGGATAAAGATAAAGAATGGTAATGCTGTTAAACATTATCTGTTCATACAAACAGCGTTACTAGTATTAGTTTAAGTTAATCTAATGAATATTTAGTTTCATGTGCATAAAAAGAAGATTAAATTTTAATATTTAAGTTTTAAGGTAATAGCAAACTTTGGATTTTATTTTAAACGATAAAAATTGACTTTTGGGGAATGAAAGTATGCTTTCTAGACAATTTAGCTTTTGCATTCTAACCATTCAACAATGTAAAAATGTATACTTTCTAAAAAAATGATTAAAATGATTAATTTATTCAGACAAGCAATGTAGAAGTAAAAGCAGGGGATAAGTGTTATCCCCAATTTCCCTTACAATTTATAGAATAAAAATAGATGATAGTTGACAGAAACGGAAGCAAAGTTAATTTAATAAGAAAGTAAGAAAATGGATCATATGTCACATAATTTGTCATTGATTATGAAGCAGATAGAATTTTTGGCACAATGACTGAGGATGGATAATATTTAATAACCTGGGATAAAAAGAATCAATAAATTTAGATAAGATAATACAAAGAATGAATTCGAATTATTAGAACAACATAATTTATAATTTATTTTTAATTATTATTTCCTCTTTATTAAGGTAATAAATTTTAAATTGAAAGTGCTTTCAGTTTGTCATCAAAAACATTATAATTCAATTAAAATTCTATTTCTAAAAATCATACCAATCAATTTCTTTGAAAATTTTCAACTAAATTATTAATAAAATCGCAAATATCAATTTTAGACATTATTTTATGAGCTAGCTATTATTAAAATAATGATACTTAAATATTTTGAATTATTTTGTTATTTATTTATATTTTTATGTAAAAATTCTTTATTTGTCAACATGAGGATCATAAAGAAATGCCAATAATTAGAATTTTATTGAAGTAAAGCAGTTTGTAGAATCTAAATCGAAAAAAATTGTGCAGTTGCTGTTTAGAAAATCAAACTGTTGAAAATTTAGAAAATTGTTTCCCATTCTCATTTCTAAAAATAATTATGTAAAACTAAATTAAAAAACTAATATCATTTAAAACTCTTATATAGACTATGGATTAATAAGAATTAAATTTATTATCAAATGATTTTATAATAGAATTAACGAAAGAAATAGAAACTTTATTGATTCAAGAATAAATGATTTAGGATGAGGATTTTAGTGAAATTGATGAAGTAATTAAAAATGCCATCAAATGCTATTAGAATTTATATTCTTATTAACTTAAAGCAAAAATTATTCAATTTTCTTAAAATGATAAAATACAGCCTTTATCTTTCAAAATAATAAATCAAGTCTATTCAGAAGAAAATGCTGATTTTTTGAAATAATTATACATACAACAAAGTATTTATATTTTAGAATATGTTTAGCTGAAAATTTATTTCTAATGAATAAATTTACTTAATCCATAAACTACATATATTTAGCATTAAAAATTAGCATGGATCACTCATCGCTATTAAAAACAATCCCATTATAAATATGTAAAAAATTTTAAGGTGATTTAAAAAATGTTTATTATACTACATTAAATCCGAACAACTCTTTAGACTTTTACACATTTGATTATATGATTGTCCAAACTTTTAATTAGCATAGTAAGGATATTTTTAATTTCAGACTTGCAAAAATTAAGAAAAGAAAATCTTTTAAACCCAAATCTCATCAATGTTTATATCATGCTTTTGAATTAATAATATGAATCAGCAATACATTGTGTTAAGAAAGAATTAGAATAGTAGCCAACTAATGAGATCATAATTATACTTTATAGTAAGAATTTATATATATGTCAGTTAAACTGTTAGTTACATATTCAAATTAGTTTGATGAGGCAATTTAATTTTGTAATTAAGGCATAACTGATTTTCCAGAATGTCAAACTTATAAAGAAGCAAAAAGTAAATTCATAATTTTATTAGTTCTGCTAAATTTTTTTTTGGATTAACCTGTTCCTTTAAATTTTGACATTTCAGAATAAACAGACTAAGCAAAAATTATATATAGTATTTCAGTTTCTTATACTAAGGTGCTGAATTAATTAAAAGAAAATCAATATAGAAAGCAATCTAATGTTTAAAATAGATTCCCTAAGATTCTGAGTGCTATAGTGGAGCGAAAACTCTGATCTGTAAAATTATTTATAATTAGAAATGGCAATTTAAGATGAATAAAAGTAGTAGCAAGATTAATTATAAAGTAATACTTAAGGAGACTAATTTTGGAAAAATAAAAATTAAATCATCTCTTAGTTGGATTAGGGCTTAGGTAAGAATGATTGAAGTTTATTTTATTTATTAACAGTTTATTTTTAGATATACTTATTTTCTAATACACAATGATATAAGAGACTAATCAATTTTTACCCAATAATATGGCAAATAAATTATATTGATGAAAATTTATTTGGATTGGTCTCATTGGAAAATTTAATTACCCAATATTTTATGTTCAAACGTTGAAATATTTATAATTTTTATAAACGATCTTACTTGTAAGTTTAACTGTTCTAGCAAAAGCACATTTACACTACTTTGAAATTCTAATTCATACTTTGATACAATACTAAAATTTAAAAATATTATACAATAGAGGAGAATAAAATCAAAACAATGAAGGAGCAAATTGAAATTTTTCAGAAAGGGAGCAAATCTAAAGCAATCTAATGTCTACTCCATTATAAATATCTTAGCTTTAAATATATACTTAACGTGCTGATTGTAGACTTTGGGAACATAATTAAATGAAAATTTTGAATTCTTTAATGATATGTTTCTTAGTTTACAAATAAATTTAACAAAATGAAAAAATAAATATATGAATTTTTTTGAAGAATATTATTTAACATTCTAGTGTTAGAATTGATAGAGTAGACTATTCAAAGAAATTTAAAAGAGAAGATGTCTTGGAATGAGTATAATTTAATGAGATTGATAAATTGGTTATTAATATTTATAAACTTGATTATTCACTATTAAAGATCTGGAATAGAATCATGGTCTTAATTTTCATTATTTTAATGTTAATTATGAATTTCATGAACTTCTTATTTAATTTCATGTACAATTTCTTCAATTTTTTCATGATGGCTAGTTTCAACTTCAACTTAAACGATTTATTCTTAATTGACTTATTCAACATTAGTAGACTAATGATTTTCTTGTTAATCATGAGTTTCATGAACTTCTTATTTAATTTCCTGTACAATTTCTTCAACATTTTCATGCTGACTAGACTCAACTTCAACTTAAACGACTTGTTCTTAGATTACTTATTCAACATTAGTTGACTCATGATTTTCTTGTTAATCATGAGTTTCATGAACTTCTTATTTAATTTCCTGTACAATTTCTTCAACATTTTCATGCTGACTAGACTCAACTTCAACTTAAACGACTTGTTCTTAGATTACTTATTCAACATTAGTTGACTCATGATTTTCTTGTTAATCATGAGTTTCATGAACTTCTTATTTAATTTCATGTACAATTTCTTCAATTTTTTCATGATGGCTAGATTCAACTTCGACTTAAACGACTTGTTCTTAGATTACTTATTCAACATTAGTTGACTCATGATTTTCTTGTTAATCATGAGTTTCATGAACTTCTTATTTAATTTCATGTACAATTTCTTCAATTTTTTCATGATGGCTAGATTCAACTTCGACTTAAGCGATTTATTCTTAATTGACTTATTCAACATTAGTAGACTCATGATTTTCATGATTTTCTTGTTAATTATGAATTTCATGAACTTCTTATTTAATTTCATGTACAATTTCTTCAACATTTTCATGCTGACTAGACTCAACTTCAACTTAAACGACTTATTCTTAGTTTACTTAATCAACATTAGTAGACTAATGATTTTCTTGTTAATCATGAGTTTCATGAACTTCTTATTTAATTTCCTGTACAATTTCTTCAACATTTTCATGCTGACTAGACTCAACTTCAACTTAAACGACTTATTCTTAGTTTACTTAATCAACATTAGTAGACTAATGATTTTCTTGTTAATCATGAGTTTCATGAACTTCTTCTTTAATTTCCTGTACAATTACTTCATTTTTTTAATAATTGGTTTATTCATCTTAAGCAACTTTTACTTAGTTTACCTATTCAACATTAGTAGATTAAAGAATTTCTTGATTTTAATGCTGATCATGAGTTTCATGAACCTTTTATTTAATTTCTTGAATAACTTCTTGAACTTACTAATGATTATTAGATTTAGTTTATGCTGATTCAAACTAATCTTAGTTTATTTATTGTACTCTTGTCGATTCTTCATTATTTATAATATTTTGCTACTTTTCTTAAACACCTTATTCTTTAGTTTCTTATTTGACTTTTTCTAATTCATCATTTGCCTTATTTTCATTGATACTTACAATCTGTTCTTCTATTACTTCAATCTATGTGTCCAATTATTGTTCAGTTTCTACTTCTTTTTATACAATTTATTTTTAATCATCCTCTTCTTATTTATTATTCTTTAACTTTTCAACATATTTATGAATAGCTTAGCAATATGTAGTTTATAGCTTCACATCCAAATTTATCAATTTAATTTATTCGATTTTACAATCCTATGATGTTCTTTTGTGCTTCCATAAAGACGATAAAAACAATTCAATATAATAATCCTCATCGGTTTTTTAAGTGAGTTATTAAGGAGGATCAGTAAAGGATAGGATTTTAAGGTTTTTCTAATTTGCCAACTAAAAGGAAGCTAGGAAACCTTCTTTTCTTTAATTGTTGAAATCATTATCCTAAATATCAAATAATTTAACTTACATAGTCCTCGCACAATTTAAGCATCATGATATAGTCAATATTATTTTGGTCAAACTTTATTAATTAAGGAACTCCATTTTTTACTATGATATAGAAAACTTAATACATGGTTATTTTTTGATTTCTTTTATCTTCTTAATTAATTAAGTATTATATGGTTCAATAGCAGCATTCACTTTAATATAATAATGATATTTTACAAAAAGCATTTGCCTTTTCTAATAAAACTTCTCCCTAAATTACTTGAATTCTCAGATTTCCAAACATTTAATCTAATTTGATTTTTGGTTGCATTATCTGTGTCGCCTCTTGCCTTTCTTATCCACAAAGATCTAAGAAATTTCAGATTGATTCTTACTTCCCATAAATGTGATGAAAAAATAAAAATTTAAATTATTAACATAGTAATCAAATCATTTCTAACTCTTATTCTTCAATTAAATTAATTACAAAGGCACCATTCCAAATCTAAAGGAACGAAGATTTCAATATACTAGGGACAACTATTGATAAAAGAGTTGTAGGTATAATATAAAATAATGCGGGATATTAAATATGATAATAATAGATTAGAAAGAAATAAGTTGTTAATCCAATTCCATATCCTAAAATAGATGAAAAAAATATTAAGCTATTTTCTCCAGATAACTTCTCAAACTTTAGAATGTATTTAATAATCAATCCTACAATCAGAATATCACCTATTCCTAAAATCGAACATTGCTAATAAGGGGAATTACAATTTTTTATTAAAGATGGACTTAAAAGTTTTATAGGTAATTCAATGGTAGTAGTAATGTTTTATATTACAGACTAACCAAAGATAGTTGGACTAACAAATAACCAAAACAGGTCATAAAACAAAGCTAAAAACATAAAGATTGTCCCTGTTTGTAAAGAATCAAATTCTAAAATCTAATTTATTATGTATATTACTCGAAAACTAAAAAATATAATAGAAACAGCTAAAATATTATTCAGTATCCAGGTTTTAGTATGATGATATAGAATGATAAGGGTTCCACTCATTATTGTTGAAATCAATATTTTTATATTGTTAGAATAGGGATACTCATTTTAAATGTCCAACAATATAGTTTCTATTGAAATAAAAGCTGTAAACATCATGATTATATATGTGAAACTAGAGGCAAAAGTTTGAAACTTATAAAGTGATATTAGAAGAAAGCTTGAAACAATTATAAAAATAATGGCTGCTTTAGGTCCATAAGCTTCAGTCTAAGCTCCGCCAAATAGTTTCCATTCCTTAATCCCATAAATAGAGCCACTAACTATAATAATTAAGGAAAAACACAACAAAACAGCTAATGGATGAAAAAACGTCTCTGATGTTTCGCAGAATTTATAATAGTATGCTGTGTGTTAGTTTTCGTTAATTTAATACATTATCTGAATTGTTGTCCAAGTTTAATCTCCAATTTGCTTCTAGCAGATATATTTGATATGGAATTCAAATGAATTATTAGGTTTTATAGTTATCTTTTCTAATTATTTTTTATGATGAACACTAATGATGTCACTATCGACTGATGTGATGTTAAACCTAAAGTGCAAATCAGTTTCATTATCATTTTTAACAATAAATTCACTATCGTTTTAAGTTGAGCCAACAATGTAAAGTCTTATAGGTTAACATTGAGTTTAAATGGGATTTGTTTGAGAAAATTTAGAAGATAAAATTGAGTTTTAATCGATTATTGTTGTATTTTCTCCATGAATCACAAATGTATATGATTGTACTGAATAAAGGAAAAAAAATATAATAATCATTTTAAAAATATTTACAATGTTGCAAAGAGCTGTATTAATATTGTGTCCTTTATGTGAAATAGAATTTGAACCAAAATTAACAAAAACAAATATTTGCCCAAATTGTTTGATTGCATAAATGAATATCACATAAGGTACATAAAAAATTGAATTAGATATCGATAATGATAAAGATATATTGCTTTGCCGAAATTGTAGAAGATATCAAAGACCTCCTTGGGTTCTTTGCGAAAGAGATTCAAAAGAATTACTAGCTATTTGCTTAAAAAAAGTAATAGGGTAAAATATTGTTATTTATTATATTAGATTGTCAGAAAAGACTATAATAGATACAAAATTTATATTTACTGAGCCAAGTTCCAAGTAAATCAAATTATAGATTACTGTATAAAAAGAAGCTATGAATGGTACTTGCATTTAAGATTCAAAAATTTTAAATTTTGATGAAGTTTATCATTAATGTGAAGATTGCAAGAGAGAATTTACACCTCATATTTGGGGAGCATGCATTCAATTAAGATAAAGAGTAAATCATAAGAAGTCATTTTATTATTTAGAGCAATTAATTTTGCAACATCATATGAATTAATAAATGCTAAAGGTGGAATCAGCAGATGATGGAATGAATTTTTATTATAAGCAAAAAAATCAAGCACTTCATATGTTAGAATTTATAAGATCATATCTTCCAATATAGGTAAAGGAATCAAAAGAAGTCTATTCATTTATTAAATATACATTTGTGGTGGATGTTCCAAGAATATGTAAAGATGATTTAGTGATTTTGCCACATAAGCTTTGTCACCAATTAGGAGGAATTAACAGAGTTTAGGTATGTTATAGGGTTGCTAGTTCGATATATTTAATTGATCCAATTAAATTAAAAGTTTCTGAAATCACAGCTGAATAATATTTCAAACATGATTTAGATATTAGAACAATGCCTTTAAGGGAAAATTGTGATGAATTTACAGTGTTAGATGTTGAAAAAATCAAACCTTAAAAAAATGATCAAAATAATCCATTTTAAAATAACCTTTGTACAGTTGAACTCATGAAAGATAATGATTCTGATTATAAACAATACTAAGTTAAATCGCATTTAGCAAATTTTTTGTCAGCAGGAATGACTGTTTAAGGATTTGATTTAAATAAGTATAATAATGAATTAGATGAAATCTATGAAAAACCTGAGTTAATTATTATAAGGAGAAAACCAGAGAAAAATAAAAAAAGAAAGACTTAATTAAAAAGATTAGATATAGAAGAAAATTAAGAGAAAAGAAACAAGAAAAAGGAAGGATTGGAAGAATAACAAATAGAGGAATTTTTAGACGATATTGAACAAGATTAACATCTTTAAGAGACCTTGAATTTACAATAAATATAAAGTTAATAGTGAGATATAATTAGTAATTATTTAAAATCATAAAATCTTTGTTTTTTTTTTGCTTTTAATCATCAATTATTGATAAAGAATTCTTTTTTACATTTTGGCTTCTCTTTAAATTTGTAATTATTTGGCTTTAAAATAAGTCTTTTATTACAATTAAGTAATATGAATTATATCTCAACAGTGTTAAAACTTAAAACTTATTAGTATTTTTTATATTTAAAATAAATGTATGTTATAAGAATCTTCTTATCTATAACTGTTAAAAATTGAGATTTAATGTATTTTTATTAAAATTTTCTTAGATTAATAATTATATTAATAACTAAACCTGTAATTTTGTAAAGTTTATTGAATTATTTGTATTTATAATAAGTGAACCAAATTAACATATTTATGGTGAGATGATGGATGATGAAAAAATATTAATTTTTAAATCATGTTAGTAAATTTGTATATTTTATAAACTAATATCAAAATATTTTGCAATTACATTCTTAGGGCTTAATAGTATTTTAATTCAATGGAGAGGAAAGATATAATTCCAGATTTCTTATTGAATTAAGTAAATGAGTAGAATTATAAATTGGTTCAAGAGATTTTTTTAAACAACGTAACAATTTTAGATAGGTATTCACTATAAGGTATTAGGTTGAGTTATTCTAAAACATAGTCCTTAGTTTGTTACATTATATGCCCATGTCATTAGGCAAATTCTAGATATAATTTGGTTAAAACTCATCTAGCAATCCAATACACTCATCATATTGGAATGTAAATATGGTTCCTAATAAGTAATCAAAATAGATAACTTTCCATTTTTTGTAGCCAGGATTTTAATTGATGCTGATCCCATTTCTCCAAAGCCTCTTTTAATTAAGTTGCATTTTCAATCCAAAGTTCCTTATACATACCAAATAAGGGTTGTAAATTATTAATCATTTGTCTATATTTAATTTATTAAAATATGAACGTGCAAAATGAACAAGATAAACTTGTACATGAAGAACAAGGTTTAGGAGAAGTATTTGTTCCATCCCAAGTCGTAAAGAATTTTAATGAAATGGTATCTGATCCAAATGTTGTAGTTTATTCATAAAATAATAGCTTCAGTTACCATCAGATCGATCGGCTAAGCGTTCTTCAGAGAATTAGGGATAAAATTAGATCCCTTTAGTATATAATAATTAATAATTAGTTAACTGATAAATAGACAGCTCAACCATTAATTCGAAAGAAAGAGCCACCTCCAGATGAATTGAAAAAATTAAATAAGTAAATGAATGGATCAAATCATCATAGCTAGGATGATGTATCAATAAAGAGTTCAGGAGGTGGAAAGTCTCCAGTTTAATGTATTTTTTTGTTAAAAAAATATCTAAGAAACAACACAGAAACGTGTTAAAAGAATGAATAGTAAATTGAAGAGTAGACACAATGTTCAAAAACATTAATCTGAATTTTCAAAAAAGATTTTGAAATTAACTGAGAGCACTCCATTTTCAATTATAATGGCCATAGTTACCATTTATGCACTCTTTGGAGATGACATTCGCATACTGTCAGTTGATAAATAAGGAGATGATGTATTTTTCATCCTAACAGTAATTTGTATGGTTGCTTTCTTAGCAGAGATAATTCTTACTAGTATTTGTAAACCAGAATATGTGTTTAATGTATAAATTTTTATAATAAAATTTAGTTTTATTTTGTATTGGATATAATATCAACAATAACAATGATATTGGATTTAGGATGGATTACTGATACTTGGTATTCAGGTGATCTTTCAAGTGCAGCTTAAATTAAATCAATTGGAACTGCATCTAGAGCTGCTAGAAAAGCAGCTAGAGTTATTAGGGTGATTCGATTAGTGAGATTAGTCAAATTATATAAGCATGCTCGATAATAAATGGAGAAGGAATAATAAAAAAAATTGTTACAGGAGTTACTTCGATAAGCTTAATAAAATAAAAGTTAAGATTAATCAGCTCCATAATAATAATAATAAATACAAGCTTAATCAAATCAATAAGTAGTTCCAATTGTTTCTAATAATGAAGAATAAAGAGGATCTCAAAATGATATTGAATCTTCTAGAACTCCTGATAAAAGTTCTACTAATTCTCATATAAAAACTTCATAAACAACTTCTCTAGCTGAAGACTAAATAAAAGAATCTTTAGTTGGTGCTTAACTTTCAGATCTTGTTATGAGAAGAGTTATCACTATAATTTTAGCAATTCTAATTAGTATTCCAGTTCTTTCATTGGATACATATTAAGAAATGATTAGTAGTTATGATTCAGGAATTTATAGAATCTATTAATTTAGAAATAATGATTAAGTAATGAAATCACTTCTCTATTAATATGCATAATTTCATGTGTCTGAGATATTTCCTATATATAGTGTGGATGTTAAATTGGAGGGTGATTCAAATTCTAAATTACATGAATGGAGTTACAATACAAATCCTGAAATCTTTGAGTAACCTGCTTATGAAACAAAAAATTAATATAGATTTTCTGATCTTTAATATTATGTTAAAGCTGAAGGATCTGATTTATAAACTTATGCAGCTGCTGATTTAGTGACTTATAATTAGACGAATGCAATTTTATCAATCTTTTAAACTGTTTTTGTCTGTATTGTTTTAGCAGTTTCAGCATTAATGTTTAGTAAAGATGTTTCAGATTTGGTAATTGACCCTATTGAGGCTATGATGCAAAAAATTGAAATGATTGCAGCCAATCCTTTGGAAGCTGTTAATATAGAGGAATAAGAAGACTTAATTATGGAAGAATTGGAAAAACAGTAGGATGTTGAAAAGTTAAAATAAAAAGAAATTGAGAAACATATGGAAACTTATGTTTTATAAAGATTAATAATGAAGGTGGGAGCACTTTTAGCTGTTGGTTTTGGAGAGGCTGGTTCTGAAATTATAGCAGAGAATATAAAAAAAGGTGGTAGTGTTGATCCAATGATTCCTGGAAAGAAGATTTTGGCTATTTTTGGATTTTGTGATATAAGAAATTTTACAGATGTAAAATGATTCAATAATTATTCTAGGCTACAGAAGTCTTGTAACAAGGTGTAATGTTATTTGTAAATGAAATAGCTGAAATTGTTCATTCAACTGTTGATTCTATGAGTGGATCTGCTAATAAAAATATAGGAGATGCATTTTTATTAGTTTGGAAATATTCTCCTAATGATTATCATCCAGACCCTGATAATCCTAAAAACTTAAAACTCAAAAATGATAGATACATTAAATAAAAAGGAGATATGGCAGTATTAGCATTTCTAAAAATAATTACTGGAATCTCAATTTCCCAGAAATTAGAAAAGTATAAAAAGCATGAAGGTCTCAATGCAAGAATGAAAGATTATTCAGTTAAAATGGGTTTTGGTCTTCATATGGGATGGGGAATAGAAGGGGCTATAGGATCTGGTTTTAAAATTGATGCTTCTTATCTTAGTCCTAATGTTAATATGGCATCTAGATTGGAGGCAGCTACAAAATAATTCGGAGCATTCATTCTCATT
The DNA here is from genome assembly GCA_000733385.1 of Paramecium biaurelia. Lineage (NCBI taxonomy): Eukaryota > Ciliophora > Oligohymenophorea > Peniculida > Parameciidae > Paramecium > Paramecium biaurelia. Next base: position 32,335 of record JPFL01000256.1, read on the forward strand.
AGTGGCATTTTAAAACAATATCTCACTGATGAATGCTAAAAGTAAATGAGAATGATTGATATTGTTACTGTCAAAGGAAGTATTGTTCCTTTAGGTATTTTTATTTTTTACTATAAATAATAGAATTACATACAATTGATATGTCAATAAAAAATCTATAAGCAAAAATCAAGGGTTTAAGAGATAGATTTGATGTTTCCTCAATGACTCAAAAGGAGGCTAAGAAATTTAGAGTTTTAAATAGGTTTAAGAGAGAAGATTTAATGAAGAAGGTTTAAAATAATTAAATATCAGTAACAGAGCTATTTACAACTGATGATGAATTGGCTGCAGCAAGAGAACCATATACATAAGTATTTATATAAATTGATGTTAAGGTATTTTATGAAACTTGGAAATAAGGGTTTGATTAATATATAAAAGGATCTTGGAGTGAGGCCTAATAAACATTTTAAAAAACATTAGTAATTTTATTATTAAATATAAAAATAGACTATGATTCCAGAGCACAAGGATGGAGCCTCAAATACACTCTTAGAAGTAATACATTCAAGTGGTGGGAAAGCACCTAAGGATTGGAAAGGATTTAGAGAATTAACAGAAAAATGATCTAAGACAATCTTTTTTATTTTGTCTTAATAAAAATTATTTTTTGTATTTCTAAGTCTTTGTACATTCTTTTTTATTCAATTATATTATTTACATTTAATTTTTGGAAGTTAAATCTGAATCGTTTAAATAGTTTTCTACTTTTGATATAAATATATATATATATATTTATTAAAATATAGTGAGAATGAAAAAATCTAATTCATCTAATTCTTCATCTGCTTCTAAATAAAGTCAAAATAAATAGTTACAAAACTAGAAAACTAAAGCTTCATTCTTAAGAAAATTAAAGACAGAAGATTTTTCTTTAAGGAGGAAATTGATGAATCAAAATGTAATTGGAAAATTTAAAGTTTTGATTAAAGAATGTTAATCACATGTATATATATTATTAGAGGATCCTCAGAGTTCAATTTTAGCAAAAGTGATATAAATTATACTTTTGCTAAGTATTTTATTATCTTGTGTTACAATAATAGTTGATTCTATCTATGAATCAGGTAATGAAACATACGATTCTGTAAGTTCTACTATAGAACTTTATTTATTTGTGTTTTTTGGTACTGAATATAGTAAGATTATATTTTTTATGCTTAGTTTTGCGTTTATTTTCAACAAGTGCTTTTGATAGATCACTCTTGTAATTTATATTTTCTCCAATGAATTTGATTGATTTTTTATCAATTTTACCCTTTTTACTGAGTCTAACATTAACAGATGGTTCATTCTCATAATTAAGAGTTTTAAGAATGATTAGATTTATAAGAATATTTCGTTTGTTTAAATTGTCTAGATTTATGAAAGAAATTTCAATGTTAGTAATTTATTTTGATAATTAAGGCAGATACAGTTAAAAATTCATTAAAAGATATATTAATGTTAATAGTGATGTTATTTCTAATGGTGATCTTTTTTTCGACAATCATATACTATTTGGAATATAATGAGGATGATAATGATTAAGGAGAGAATCAAATTAGATCTATTCCAGATGCAATTTGGTGGTGTGTTGCTACAATGACAACAGTTGGTTATGGGGATTTGATACCACATACAATATAAGGAAAATTTATAGCATGTATAACAGCTTTATTAGGAACTACAACAATATCATTACCTGTTGCCATAATGGGAATCAATTTTTATAGATCATTAAAAGAAAATGATGAAAATGTAGAAATTGATAAATTAAAATAAAAGTATTCAATTTCAAATGAAGCTGCCTCAAATGATTAATTAAATTTAAGAGAATTATAATTTATGGAAAATCGTTTAGAGTAATTGTATGAGAATAATGAGAAAGTTTTAGACTATTTGGAATAATCATAATAATTATTTGATGAATTGACAGCCAATTTAATGAGTTTATACAAAGCATTGTCTGAAGAAATAGATTTACATTTAGAATACAGAATGAAGAGACTCAAGATGAAATAAAGAGTAAATATTTTAATTTGATTTATATTAGATTATGAAGATTGAAAAAAACATAGAATAGAAGAAATCAATTGAACTTAATCAATTAATACATTCATACAGAGAAAATCAAAGAAAGATAGCATTATCTCCAATGATGGATGAATCTAGATTTGAGAGTATAAACAGTGTAAATTCAAGATTATAAAGTTTTGCAAATAGTAAAAGAAGTAGTAGAATCAGTCAAATAAAACATTTAAAAAGTTCTAGTCTTTTTAAATCTGCAAGAGAAATTCATTATGATTCAAACAGTGAATTAAAAAGTGAACATATGTAAATTCATGAAATTCATTTGCGTGATCCTATGGATGATACTCCTTAAGATAATTAATAAATTAGATAAAGTTAATTTGAAGTAAGCATAAGAGATGAATCAGTACATTCAAGAAATTCAAATAACTAAGAGGAATGCGATGTTTAAAATAAAATATAATGCTTGAAAAAATAAAATTTCATCTAAACTTTTATGGCATGAAGTAGTTTTATAAATTAATGTTATAAGTTTTACCTCTATCTAATGTATCTTTAATTTTATTTACACTATTAATTAATCTAAATATATAATATTATAAATTTACTTTTCTCTTTTAGCCTAAGATCCTTAAGGCATATAAAATTGGATTAAGTGAGCAGTAGCTAATAATCCTTTTAGTATACTAATCACAGTTAAAATTACAGATACAAATAAAACTAAAAATGATGGTAATACTGAAATGTCCATTCTTAATAAGAGTATTAAAATTCCTGAAAGTATACAATTAAGTAATATCCATTTAATTACAAATAAGTATTTTTTGTAAATTTTATCTGTAAATACTTTATTTTGACTTTTATCTTCAGTGAGTCCTTTAGTTCCCCAAGATAGATCATCAATTCTACAAAAGGCATAAGTTATAAATAAATGTGTATAAGTAGGTTAATAATAGAAGTAATGAATGGCATTAACAATTACACTCAATATTATTGAAGGTTATGTTATTAAAGTGAATAAAAATGGTAGTGCCAACATTCCAAAATTTAGAACAATAAGTAAACTATAATATGATTATGGTAAATTTGGAACTTAAACAAATTCAGTAAATCTGAGTTCTAATATAATTTATTGAATGAGTAAATAAATTGTATAACCAACAGTAGCTAAACTCATTAAACCCAATATAGTAGATACAAAATAATATCTTGAGTAATAATAATTCTTAACTTTTTCTTAAATATGCTTTTTTGATTTATCAATAGTTCCACTAAGATTATTCAATGTCTATTAGTCATAAGTCAAAGATAAATATACAAGCATTAAAATTAAGAAAATGTACAATCCTAAGATTAATGATACAATAATATTATCAGTAGATTCTTAAATATGATTATAATTTTGATCTTCCATTGTTCCATTTGAATCTACAACAGCTTACAATATCATATATAACCAAACTATCTAGAATGATTAAAAAAAGTATTATTATAATTGATTTAAACCTGCACATATAATACTAAACTTAAATAATTGTTTTGCTTCCCAAGTATGAGAACTATCCTCTAATTTCTCATGATAGGTATCTTAAACATAATTAAGAGCAAACCAACTTCCATTTATCCATCTTCTTCTTTAAAATAGTAAATCAATTAAACTTGGACATGCATCAACATATACAACGGCATCTGGAATGTATTTTAAATAAAAATCTTAACAAAACAGTAATAAGCATAATACTCTATCTTCAGCTAAAAACATATTAGCTTCTGTAATACTACTATATTAATAATTAGATTCCATCACTTACCTCAAATAAAAATTGAGAATATTATATTTTTCTGGTCTAACCAAAATCCTTGAATTTTGTTAATTTTCTATATCATTATTAATTTCTTGTTGGTTATCTGAAGTATTTCTCTATAAATCTTATAAATGTAATCTAATCTACTCTCTCTTTTTTGATCTCTTAATATAATGTTATGTGAAGGCTTTATATCTATAAGCAGAAAAAGCCCCAGGCAAGACATGGATATAATTCAAGGATGATTCATAATTTTTATCTAATGTATGTCCAATATCATATTCACATTATTAACATTTCTTTATAGAAAAGAAATGTTTATTTAAAATTTTACTTAAGATATCCATCTATTATTCATTTTATTAGTCATTATTCCCATTCTCCTCTTCTATTCTCATATTACCACATACACCACCTATTTTTTGATCTGCTTCCATTGAACTTATTAATCTAAAAATACTATCTTTAGCTGGAATGGCTCCACAATCCATTAATAAACAATAATCAGGTTTCAATTCTTCACAAAATCCCTTAAAAAACCATAAATGAGAAGAAAGTTTAGATCCATTTTTGAATTTGAAAACATAAAATATTGGCATTGTGCATTCTTTATGAACATGTCTACCTTAATAAACCCATGCAGTATTTTCTCTATCCTAAATATATTATTTTGATAATTAATATTATCTGATCATAGCCTATATAATATTAGTTTCCACCCATTCATCCTATGGCAACCAATGTACACCTTTTTATAATTTCATTATTGGAAGAAGAGAATCTTTGTACTTTTTGTATTTCTTTAATAATAGTTCCTTGTTTTTTCTTAAATTAATAATATTTTGAGGATTGTAATCATTAAAGAATTTCTTATGTTTTTTATACTCCCAATATTAATAATCAAGTGTTTTTTTATCTTTTATCCCATATTCTTCATCTAAATGACTTTTAAAATAGGCTAAGAAATTTATAAATATTAATTACGAATAATATTTTCATGATATGCTGTCCCATTCTCATCAATTACATTATGAATATTTTCAATTCCATCAAAAAATACACAAACTCCAATTTGATGAGGAGCTATTCCATACTTTATAAATGCATCTAATGACAACACAACACCATCAATTGATTTTTATAATTAAGTTAGAGGTTCTCTGAACATTGTTATACATACCAATAATTTCATATCATTATTGGATTAATTATCTTCACAAATATTTTATTGTTATTCTTCTAAGTTTTATGCCTACTATTATATTTATGTTCTTTCCTTCTATCTTGATTCATGGATCAAAGCACTTAATAAACCATTATGAGAATCATTTCTTTCTTCTAAAAAATTTGATGCCTCTTGATTTTAAAACAATTATGTTTATTATTATTATTGATTTTATTAAAGAGAAGGTGAAAAAATGTTTTTGGGAATCAAATCTACCCTCTATCTTAAGTCAAATGACTTTAAATTTTATAAGGGATTCTTTTAGAATTTATTTTTTACTATTTTCAAGCCTCCCTCAGCTATAATTTTATTAAATATTTGTACTTTGTAATTCTAATTCTAAAGTTTTGTATAGCATTCTGTTTTTCAGATCAGGTTCTTCAACTATGCATCTTCCAATTTGAGTAGAAATATACATTTTTTTTAAATAATTATTATTTATTCTATTTGAGGATTTCTCCATTTGTATAGTTATTTTTAGTTATTATAAAATAAATGAATATTTGAAATATTAATTTTATACATTTTATTAACATCAAGTGATAATATAATAAACTCATAATAATTATTACTATGCTCATTATTTATCGAATGAAATTGATTATTATATTTTATCTTTAATTATGTCAAGTGATTGGGATAAAGAAATTTAATAAAATGATTCTCCATTATATCAAAATTATCAAAGACTAAGGGAATTGAATGTAAAAACAAAAGCTGACATCTGCAAGTCTCTTCAGAATCTCCACATTTAAATGATAGTAGAGGATGATTAGTTACAATAAGAAATTGGATCAGCTTTACGGCGTAAATAGAGTCGTATTAAAAAAGTCTAAAAAGAATCTCATTATAGTTGTTAACGAATGGCTTCCATCTCAAAAACACCAAGCTAACTTAATATCTCTAAAGAATCAATAGAGAAAAAGGGTATTTTGAAAAAAAGAGAATCCTTCCACAGTTCAAGTTCAAGTGATAAAATCTCATAGAAGCATGTTAAATTTAGTTAAGAATCATCTAAATTTGTCCATATGGTACTAAAATGAGAAAAATTCATCATCTTTTTGTTATTTTATTTAGTAATTTATACTTCTTAACAAAAATGTCAATAATAATTCGAAAAAATAAACCAAATCTGTACTCTAAGTTTTGTGTCCCCATTAAACATTAACATTTTTATTTTAGTGGAAAGCCAAAATTTATATGTTTCATAAAATTCATTAGTTTAAGAAATATAAATTTGATTTAATAAAATAATTCTTTTTTAAGTAATAAAGTTCTGAGTATCCTAAAATATTTAATTAAACAATATGAGAGTTTTCATAAGAATTAATTGTTAGAAGGTATTTTACATCAGGTTATGCTTTTTTGATATTTGATTTTATTTTATAAATATTTGTTGTTTAAACATAAATTAATTTATGTAGTAAATCAATTTATTCACAAAGTCAAAAGTAGAAACTAAGAAAACTACCTGTGGAGGAATCTTAGCCCTTATTACTTTATTTTCAGTTGGATTTCTAATTATTGGAGAGATAATAAGATCATTTTCATTGGAAGTATTGTCAATGATTGATACCACTAATATTGATGAAAGAATAAGAGTAAATTTAAATATAACGATTCACGATATGACATGCTTTGCCTTATCATTAGATTAATAAGATATTACTGGTACCCATTTGGAAGACATGGAATACACAATACATAAATTAAGAATAAGAGATGGAAAATTCATTAATAGAGATTATGCAGAGAAAGTAAAGTTATTTGAACAATCTCTGTATCATTGGAATTGGCATAGTACAGATGAAGTAAATGATTGTTATGGGGCGTAATTGTTTGAAGGATAAAAATGCATAACATGTTAAGATGTTTTATTGGCTTATGCAAGTAGAGATTGGCCTTTACCAAGAAAGGATAATATTCAATAATGCAAATATTCTTATATTTAATAAAATGGAAGACGAATGTTATTTACTGAAGATTTTGGAGAGGAAAAAAGAGGATAACAATATATAGATATGAATGATCTAACTGCAATGGCATTTACTTATGGAGAATCATGTCAAATATTTGGTCATTTCTATGTGAAAAGAATTCCTGGTAATTTTCATATAAGTTTTCATGGGAAGGGATAGGCAGTTAGTGTATATATAGTTGAATTATTAAAATAGTTGATTTCTTAAGATATTTAACTCTCACATACTATCAATTGGTTAGAATTTACTCCTTAAAAGTAAGGACCTACTTTTGGAAGGTATTTTAAGACCACAAATACACTTGATGGAACAACCCATATGTTAGAATAAAAAGAAGACACTTAATATTATTTGAAATTAGTTGAAAGCCATTATGAAACATTATTTACAGAGGCAGATTTATATACATTTACAGCATATGAACAGAAGTAAGGTTTAAAAAGTTATCTATAGTCAGATTGCCAAAAAATGAAAGGTTACCTTAGGTGATATTTAAATATGAATTTGATCCAATAACCACAATTTATAAGAGCAAGATATCTTCTTGGACTCAATTAATAGTAGCCATATTTGCAGTTATAGGAGGAGTATTTTCTACTAGTCAATTTATTAATTCAATTTTTAGTAGATTAGGGTTGTGATATATTCAGAATGAATATTAATGTATAAGTATATATATGATCTATAATAATTCTGAAAGTCGGTTTGATACAAATTATCTAATTGTTAATAAATTAATAAATTAAAGGAATTGTTGATTATTTATAATCTGAACTTCAAATTTGAAATATATTATAAATTCTCCATATTTAATCAATATTTACAAAATAATCGAGGATTACAAATTAATTCATAATTTAAGAAGTAAGAGTAATAAATATTATAATAACACCAAATCCAATAAATAATTTGTCTATAATTTGAAAATCCATTTATAAATATATTAATGGAATTGAGATATAGGCTTATACTAATGACAGTATTTCTTGCACTTCTTTATTTCCTTTGTAGTTTGATAGTGCTATTAGGATTATATTTTAAAGGTACAAACATATCCTCAAGTGAAATACTTTCTTCTTAGCTTTATACTGAAACTTCATTAGTAATATTGAAATTTTAATTTAGAACTCAATCCGATTTACGAGATATTATTATGGTAGATCTATCAGACCTGATATTAATTCACTCTATGGCATATCTAATCTTATAGATTCAATTAATAATTTTTAATAATTGAAAGAAATAGAACTAGATTAAGTACTTTGGCACTTTTCAGAAACTTCAACTATACAGTAATTGAAAGATTAATACCCAAACTAATTTAAAACCTTAAAGTTATATTCATCACTTACTAGAGTTATAAAAATATATACTGACAATTCAATATTTGAAGAAATTCATTTATTATGTTAAAATGGATTAGGTATAACATTTTTAAGTGAAAATTCATAAGTATCAAATGAATGGTATTAAAAAGAAATTAAAAAATGCAAAACAATAGATAATTGTGAATCTTTTTTACTTCAATTTTCATCTTAAATTGTATTTCCTTAAATAGAAAAAAATACTGAAATTTGGAGATTAAATGTTGGCAATTAAAGTCATTTTTGTAATCTTCAAATTCAAACTAAAAATAGTATTCCAATAAGAATAGATTCATAGTCTCCAATTACTTATTCTCTTCTTACAAATGGTTAATTAAATGTGATATTAGATGGTAAACTAATAAATGGAACATTAGAAAATGCTTTATCATTATGGCCTAATTAAACTGAAGATTTTTAAAATTAATTGTATTAATTAATAAGTATTCCAATTCAATAGAGAGAATGGAAAATGATTTATGATGGAATGGGTGAATAAAGAATGTTATTTTTCTAATCATATTATTTTACACATCCAAATTTTCCATAAATTGATTTAACAGAACAATTATTGAAAAATTGTTCTGTTGTTTTTCTATATTCTATGTCTTTGACAGATTACTATTAATTATCAGGATAAAATAGTCTTGCAAAATCAACACTTATTAATTAAATAGTTATTGGTTGTGCTATTCACATAGTCTTATTACTATATTTTTGGAGAATAGGAGTTATTATAGCTTTATCTTTAGAAATGCCAATCAATCAATTAATCAAATTAACTGATGTTGATATGAAATACTTAGAAATCTAGGATTTTAACTTGGATAGCTATTCTAATTTATTTTACAATTAAGAAATTAGATAATCTTATGAAGTTATAATAAATTTACTAAATAGCATAAAATATTCAAACAATAAACTGTTATAAGAATCATAAGATTTTAATGAAGCTGAGGCACTTATCATCTTAAGTATGTCTAAAAGTTTCTATAAGAAATATAACAATAATCCTGCTGTTGGAATATGTGCTAATAATATAGCAAGAATCCATATGAAAAACCAAAGATACCTAGAAGCTATGAATGAATAAGAAGAATCTGTATTAATCGCAAATTAAGATTTATAAAGTCTGATTGAAATGTAAAAGTATGCTAATTAAGCAGCATAAACATAAGATGATCAATAACTTATGAAATTATATCTTCGATTGAAAAACAATGTCTTATAGAAATTTTAGAGACAAGATGATTAAGTGATGAAGAGTGTAATAAAGGATATTGAAAAAAAAACTAAAGTTATTCAAAGTTCACAACCAAATTTATCTAGAGGCTAAACTATTTAAAAGTCTAGACATTTTATAGATACTTCACAAATGAGAAGTTAACCAGAATTCGAAACTCGAGTTTTGAGATAAACAATTAATTTAGCCAAGAATATTACTTAAGAAGATTAATAAATTAAATAATAAAATTCTGAACTCTTGGAAGCTATAGATAGTCCAAGAAAATCTTCTCCAAGGAAATCATCTCCATTATAAAAATCATATTTAGATGAGGAATTTCTTTAAAAAAAATAAATTTTAGAATATAAGATTGCATTTCGAAAGTATTAATTAGCTTGCATTCTATTTAATTACAGTATGTCTAAAACATAGTCAACATTTTTGAATGAAAGTGTTAAGTAATTTAATGATGTGATGGATGATATTTAAAATCTACCTGATACATTCTCAATTCAATACATGAAAATAAATATATATATAAAAAAGGCATTTTGTTTTGTTAAGGCAAAAATAATGGAAAAAGCTTATTAAGAATTAAAGGAAGCTCAAAATAAGTTTGCAATCCTCAAATCAATTAAGGATGATATTAAATAATTAGATTCTAAAGAGTTTGTGGATATTTTTCGAGATATACCACTTGAAATTTTACAAGAGAAAATATATGGATTAGAAGTATATTAAAATAATAAATATATAATAGGCTTTAATTTTGATGATTAATGAGGATTACTTTTAAGCTTCATAAAAATTTGTGTCTATTTTAAAAGCAGATGGTTTCTATGATCCAGGATTATAAAAATTAGTTTTAAAATCTTTAATAAAGATTTTTAAGAAATGTTCAATAGACTTTGATTGTTTAATAAAGTTTTCTTAATAAAATTAGCCAAAAAAGCTTGAATTTATCTTTTTGATAGATTATTCTTCAGAAATGACTAACGAGTAAATAACTTTATCTCATTCAATGTGTAAATATGTTATATAAAAATTGGATGAAGATGCTGAAGTTGCATTATATGCATTTAATGAATCACTTCATGAAATATTTTCATTATAAGTAAAAGGAACTTATAAGAAATTACTTGAATCGATCATTGATAAAACTTTAATTAAACCTGGAGGATAAGCCAATATATTTTAGGTTTTAGAAATTGTAATAGCTATATTATTTGAGAAAGACAAACTTGAACAAAGAAAGTAATTAGCTCTTCATTTAAAATCCAATAAGATTAAGTAGTAAATAGAGTAGGAAGAATTTAGATTTTCAGATGTTGAATTTAGGGGGTTTTCTAATTCTTCTAAAAATGGTAAAACATTTTCATAAGGGTTTAGTTAAATAATAAAAGATGGTGATGAATTATCAGAAAATAATAGTCTTCATGAGAATATGGTATTTTATATTAATATTATATGGGTAGAATTAATATTAAATTGATATTGATATGATTAATGAAGAAAAAGATGATTAAGTGCTTAGATATGTTTGTGTGTTTAGTGAAGGAGTAAGAAATTATAATTAGATGTCTATTAATCGACTTTAAAGTTTAATTAAGAAAAAGAATATTCATCTATTAATTTTTAACATAGCTAATCAAAATATGAATATGTTGTATTTAAAATAATTAGCTAATGTTTCAGAAGAGAGCAAGTTCTTTACTAATGAAAGGGATATTGAAACTTTCTTTTAATAACTAAAGAGAAACGATTTCAATAAAAGAGTTTATTTAGAATTTTTTTGATTACACTAACAATAATTTTTATATTATTTTATTTACTAATGATTTTGAATTTTGTTCTGATTTAAGAATTTGATGAGATAAATTATAATATGAGATTTAATGATACTCAATTTCAACAATATTAATGATTAACAATAAAGTAAACTCCTCATTACTATTATTGAAATAAAATCATATATTTTTATAAGATCAGTTTTTTGGTTTAATCCAAATGATTCTCTATTGTATAAATATGTTATCTTAACTCTTCTATTTTAGTTATATTATCTATGTTTTCTTCTCTAAGTTTTATTATATTAAATTACTGTTATAAATTAGATATCCTTTCAATTATATCTGCAATATCTTGACATTAAAAATCGTTATTTTTACTATGTATTTTAAGTTTTTTCATCAAATGATTCTTAATTTAATTAACTGTTGCACCAGGAATTTATTAAGCAATCTCTGTAAGGTTGGTTCCCTTTCTAGTTTATTCCATAATAAAAGCTTCTTAACTTATAGTAAGCCTTTATTTAGCTTATCTTTAAATGAAAATGATTACTTGATTTATTTGATCGAGTTCTTGATTTTTTCTTTTCTTTTTTCCGATTTTAACTTTGAGAACAGGATAATTCATTTCCCTCCTCTTCAAAATTCTCGTCAATTTCAATTTATTAAGAGTTGTGTTTTTAAGTACAAAGAAGTTCTTCTTCACATTTTTCATTAATCTGATTTGATGTTGGAGCTAAAGGAAAGAGAAACTCTTCAGTTTTTTTAGCAGAAACTTCAATTAAAGAGTGTTCAACTAGGATATTTGAACCAAAATTAGTAGAAACTTCGTCAACTTATTTTTTTTATGGTATAAGCTATGATTTCCAAAAATTTGAAGCTTAATTACAAATCTATTCAAGCCCATTTCTACTCATGAGATTTAATTATTAATTAAAAACAGAAATTACAATAATATTCATTTTTATATCTAATCCATTAATTTGTAAAAAAATTCTGAGCTTAATCTAAACTATTTACGAAAGTAAATGATAATTCTTTATTACCTATTAAGATTAGATATATTTCAATTCAAATAATTATTTAACATTTGTATTCATTAATTAAAGATGTTGTTTATCAATAAAATTAATTAATTTTTAAAAATATTTTCATTTCAAATCATTAGCATTTATATTAAATAAGGGGAAAAGATTATGAATAATAATAATAGTGCTTGTAATTATTATTTTTAATGTAAAATTAAATTTATATACTTAAGTAATTAATAGATAGTGATTTGAAAACTATAGGAAAAAAAAATAAGAATTGAATTCATTTTTTGAATTTATTCAATTAGATTATGAAGATAATTAATAATAATTAACAAAAATACTATCATTCATTAATTGCTACCCTAAATTAATACTTATAAAGTATATTTATTATTTGCTATAATTTGAGGAGGAAATAAGTACATGATGCTTTTAGTTGATTTAACTATTTTCTTAATGTATCTATAGATTATCAATAGAAGTAAAGTTTAAATTATAATGATAATTATCACACTTATTTCTAGAATGATTTATAATGTTAATTAGGTATTTTTTAATCGAGTTTACATGTAATCATCAAACTCTTTTTTTTTTTTGATTTGATATTCAAATACAATTTTATATGCTTTCATAATTTCATCTTATTAATCTTAATCATATAAATGTTAAGAAACATAAGATTAAAATCCATAATACCCATTCTTCAATTAATTTTATAATAAGGAACAATTACATAAAGAAATTGTGGAATACTACTATATTTCTGGAAAATAATCATACTTACTATCAAAAGGGAGATCATATAAAACAAATTATTCTGAAGGTGTACATTCATCAATCACATATTGAATAATAGAAGTATTGTGGATTAAATTAGTATTATACAAGCGTTCTGTTTGGTTGATAGCTAACCAAGTGAGAATTAGAGACTATTTCAATTACATCATAGAGAGTTCAGTCTGAAGTTAATTAACATCAACTGATTATACATTTACTGTATCTATATACAGGAACAAAGGTATATAAAACCCCAAAGAGATAATGGAAAGTAAAAAAAAAGTTAAAACTCCATAAATTAACCAAACTAATTTAATTTTCTTATTTTTTTCTTCATCTTACACTTTATTGTTTGAGGTATAAACAATCTAACTATTAATTGAATCTGATAATTAAGTAATTAATGTTTGAAGGTTATTGAATAGAAACAATGTTGAATATAGTTAATTTCTCCATTAAATAATACGCATCAGAATAGACAAATATATTATTATTGCTATAAGGTTACAAATAATAGAAAGGATTAATAATATTTATGACATTTGATTTAATTCATCTATCCTTTCAATTACATCTCTGGTAGTTTTAGTTTTTAAATTCCATAATTATTTTGCTATTTCTGGAAAATTATCAAATAGAAACTGACTCTCATCTCCAAATAATGGAACTGTTATAGCTTCTTAAATTGATCTAAGTTTTTCAACCATATAATTTTTAAGGAAGTATTTTTTAAAATAAGTAATTGGTATTCCATTTTCTTAAACTCTAATTGTTTCTTAATCAAGTTCCTATAGAAATGTATGATAATCAAGTTCAATATCATTAACATAAATACTTAAATTTTAATATTATTCAGCCCCCAAAACCTTAAAGTTGTATGCAATTTCATAATTTTAACCACTCCAATTTTCAAGTTGAATGCCTAATAATACCAAATTGAGATCTTAAAATAATATAAGTGGATATGTTTAATTGTTCGAATCCATTTATATACCAGCAATATTAATTATACTATTAATAACAAATCCAAGAATAAATCCAACATTTATTAATATCAAAAAACATGACACTATTTTGATAGATAATACTGCACTCAATGAAGATGTTAAAAATTAATGAACAATATTTCTAATTAGTTATTTTTAACTTTATACATTTCCATTTCCATGCCAAGTACTAGCTTTATGTTTATTTTTCATTTAATATTTCATTTCTAGTAATTCTTTACGTGTTTATCTAGTTTTCACTGTAGCTAAAATAATTTATAATTATTCTTCTATATTTTAATCTTCTGCTTCATTCAATTCAATTTCTATAAGTTAATTAGTATTCTTTTGTTATTTACTGTTTGTATCTAGCTCTGATTTAGAAGCATCCAAAGTGTCAAATTTCTATTATTATTCAAATGATTTATCTTTACTTAAAGTATTATGGTAATCTCTATATTATTCAAATGTAAGAAGTAATTTTTCATTTTATGTTCTGATTGAATATAAAGATGGAATAAATTCTGGTAGAATACTTTAATTTTTGGCTTAAACTTAAATTTCTCTTTCTGAATCATCTTCATTAATTAAATTATACTCTCCTTCAGTAAGTACTATAGAATGAGTTTGATGAAATTTAAATGTCTTTTTGAAAGTTTATATTCTACGAACAGATTCTGCAGATGTCCTATATTGAGATTTATTGACTTATTTTAATATCATTATTTATCTTATCATAATGTCCAAAGCAATTATTTTAAAATCTAATTCTTTCAATTAATAAAATGAATTCACCTTCAAACATTATATAGTTACTGAAGTGTACATTGTTTTTTAATGATAAGCATTAACTAAGAAAATATAACATTCATCAGGAGATCCTATAAAATATCTCATATATCCAAAAATATCTGATCTATAATGTCTTTTAGGAATTAATAAGAATCCATCGAATTCCTATTCTATCTTATCTTATAATAAACAAGGTGATAAATAACAGTAATTCAGTGAATTAATATCAACTTCATCCAGTTTTAGTAGAATTCCAGCAGATCTAGAATAAGAATCAAGTTTTCCTTTGTCATTAGCAAGTAATAAAATACTATCCTTGTCTCTTAATTAGATGAACCCTATGAATCTTAAAAACTCCAATTATCTATGATCAAATCTTAGTAATGCATCAACTTCCAAAATATATTTTTCAGATTTAACCAATAGAGTGTATTAATCCTTATTTACTAATTTGGTTTGACCAGTATTAATCATTTGAGCAATTGCAATTCTATGATATTGTTATAATATAACAGGAACAATAGATTCAATAGCACTGCCTTTAATTTATTAACTTACATTAATCATGGAAATGAAGTTGTTAGAATAATTCTTTATTACAAGATCTCCTTCATAATCACAAATTACAAAGGATGTTTAATTTTAATTGATGAATGGAATAGTTGTTTTTTTACGAATGTTTTTGAAACCATAATCTACTTTTATTTAAGAATAAAAATCATCCTATAAATCTCTAACTTCAATTGATACTCCATTTAGTTCAATAAGTTATTTTATTAATATTTCTAGTTCATCACATTAACTCAAATATTTTTGAGTAGAATTATGTAAAAGATAAGGAACTGGATTTTAATAATTCCTTTTTAAGAGTTCTAATATACATATTTTATCTTCAATTACTCTACAAATATTGTTTTGTATATTTTCTAATAATTAAAAATATTATAAAGACAATGCTAGATCGAAATTCCATTTATTTATTCCACCTATATAAAATTATAATTTCTCTGTAACTAATGTACAAGTTGCCCATCTTTCTAAAAATTGAGGATGATATTTATGATAAAATATCTTGAGATATTAGAATCTCAACTTTGATTAAAATAGTCTCTACTAAAAGTTTTAACTTTCATATAAGCTTAATTTTAAAATTAAAGTTTCCCCTATAGCATCATATCTTACATGTTTGATATAGTTATCAAGGAATAACAACATTAATTCCTTAAAACTCATTTAAATATCCTATTCTGCTACTGCATAATTGATTTGTTGTTAAATATCCTTTATATCCATTTATAATTATGTAGAAATTTTAACACTTTCATGAAAATTTCTGTTTTAACAAAAACAATTAAGATTTTAACACATATTCATATGATTACAAAATATACTTAACATTAAAACTCTATTGAATGGTTTCTTGTAATTAATGATTTCAAAATAATACTCTATATAACATTCTATCAAATTGTCATTCTCTCTAAATTTATCAAGACATATATATTAGAAGAACATATTAGTTCTATATATTAAACCCATAAATCTATTGTCCCAAAGGATGAGATGAATTTGTGTCATAAATGGAATTGAAAATAATGATAAAAATAAGATTTCATTACCTTAATAATAAAATAGAAACAACACTAATGGAAATCTTATAAAAGAACATAGAACAACTAATTTCTATGTTTTCATATTTAAATATTGCATACGAGGTTTCACATAATAAAATATACCAAAATAAAGGTCAAAAATGAATTATATCCCTAAATATAGATATGATAGGTATAAATTATTTATTTAAAAACCTGCAAATAATGCTAATATTGAATGACAAAATGGAAGCATGATTCTTTCGAAATAAGATTTAATTAATTTTTAGGTTGTATTTTATGAAAATGAATACAAGCTAGTTAATTGAGAAATTCCTATTGCCAATATGATATTTAGTAATCCCAATGTTAAGTTAATATTATCACTTAGTAAACAATACCCACTATTTTAAATAATTATAATTTGCCATATATTTGGATAGGAATCCCAAAGTAAGTCAACAATCTTCTTTGAATATTTCTCGTTTCCTCCAAACAAAATAGCTAAAAGAAAGATTAATGAAAAAATTATCGTTAAGCTTTAAATGATGATTTACTCAATATTGAATAGTATTGAAATAGTTGGTAAACTAAAATAATAAAATATTTTAAAATGCAGGTTTTCTCTTTATTCTCCTAAAATATAAATAGCTATTAAAATCCATATAAGAGTATAAAAAAATTATCCTAATATAATAAGGTTTTAATAGAGAGTATTACGAATTTTCTAATTTTGTTTTATTATTTGTTCTTAGAAATTATTCATTTATTAAATATTTTATCTAGTATTTGTTTATCTGAACATCAAATTTTTCATTAAATCCAATTAAAAACCCTAAAAGTTTATTAATTTTGAAAATAAAATTGGAATTGGAAAATATAGTTAGAATTTTGAATAAACTCTAATTAAATATGTATATAATGTAATGATAACAAATAATATTATATAGGGTTTAGCATTTTATTCCATAAGTTACAAAATAAGTAGATTCATCCTTGAATGTAATATATAATTTTAAAAGGTTAAATTGAAATAAATCTTTTAACAATCCATTTGAAAATTAGCTAAAGACTTAGAATTAATAAATTAATATCAGTTTAAATTAAAATTAGAAATTATGCTAATATACAAATAAATTAAAATGTCAAATAATCTTCACAAAATATTGCATTAATATTTATTGTTAATCTGTTAATAATCTTAAACATTATCTTTTACACTCATTTTTTTCATTGCATTGTTTATCACAAATTTAAAATTCTTTTGTTAAATTATTTTATTCTGTCTTGTATTTTAAGTATTCATTAGTACAAGAATTATAATATTCTAAGTCTTTATTTGATTTCATTTGCAATTCACAAATTGAGATAGCTCTTAAAAAGAGATCAGATTAATTAAATTCCATTAATTAATTTATAATGTTTGTAATTAAAAATATTTGATAATAATTTTTGTATGAGTTTATGATCAGTATAAATTAAATTATAATCATAAAGATCAATAGCTTAAATTTGATTTTAAAATATTATACATCAAACTAATTATGCTATGGTAAACTTTGAAATTCAAGAGATGAGTTAGGATTTAATTAAAAATTATAAATCTTATTAATTGATCATATCTTTAATTTAATCAAAAAATGATATTTATTATAATTAAATATATATATAAATGGATTAGTAAATAATTGAGTTTAATTCGAGAGTAAATTTTCTTACAAATATATACTGAAGATCCGTATAATATATATCAGTTCAATCAGTTTAAGTGCCTTATTATCCTTCATTACCTTTTTCTTATTCATTTTTTTATGGTTCCTCCTATTATTCCTATTATTCCTTTTGTTCTTCTTAAGTTTTTTCCTTTATTTATAAATATAATTATACATGATTTCCTTATTCACAAATAATTGATTAACCACCTAAGTAGGTTTTATCAAATTCTTCAGGAGCTAATCTTGTTGCTGCCATTAATTTCTATTTAACATCTTATTCCCTTTATTGTGTTGCTTATAATTTTTCTACTAATTTAATTTCTTATGCTTCTAATTATTTAATTTAGTATTCATATTTTTCATTTTCAATTAGAATCTTTTATTTTTCAAGTTCTTATAATGATCTAACTTTTTATTATTTCTCAAACAATTTTTCTAGAATCTTAACTTAAGAAAACTTCTCATCTTCTTTAATCAAAGCAGCTCTTAATTTCAGATTTTATGTTTTTTTATTCTAATCTTCACTAGTTCTCATCAATTCATATTTAAGTGACTTTTTTATCAATTAAGCATCATTATGTTTCATTTCCTTTACTTCTTATTTCATTTTTCTAAGATTCATTCTTTCATATTAAGTTTATTAATATTTTAATGGATCTACAGTAGATTATTATTGTAATTTCTGCTCTTTCTAAGTAATTTTATAAGAAATAAACAATTACCTTAATCTTCTAAGCAAGACGAGAAGCATAAACATCTAGAGCTAATTACTCTGCCATATAAACTTTTTTGGACAGTTTCTCATTCTCTTTAGTAATTTATTTGATTCTATTTTCAACATTCTATTATTCCAACTCAAGTTATTTTTAACGTCTCTTAGCTTCATTTAAAGTTAATTCTTCTTGAGATTTCACATATTAAATTGATGAACTTGGATTTAATTTAGGTAGCATATTCTAATAATTTATAATATATATATATATATAATTCAGGCGAAGTTTTCTCTTAATGCTTGTGATTGTGCAATAACTTTTCTTATTCTCTCTTCAATTGATTCAGCTTAAACTTAAGGTTTTTATTGATTATATTGTTATATTAAGGTTTTAGAGTGTTCAATTTCTTATTTCAATTTAGTGATATTTTGTTCATTAGAAACACAATGCATTTAATTTTCAATATTACCAAGAACATTTTATCTCTATTAATATTAAGGTTATGGTTATGGTTATTAATAATACTACTGTTATTAATATTATGGATTATATTAAGGTTACTAAGCATACTATTATTATTAAGTATTCATTTATTATTGAGACATCATTTATTATTATTAAGCCATTATTTATTATTATTATGGCATTGCTTATGGTTATTATTATTAAGGAGGATTCATTTATTATGGTTTCTACTATTAGGGTTATTGAACTAAAATAAAATAGGATTATAAATTACCCATTCTTGAAGCAGATTATGATTTCTCTTGGTATTCTACTCTTCCATCAGGATAAACTAATTTTTTAATAATTTTAGTAGGAACTCTTTCTCTAGAAACACCACCTTACATAGTTTGATTCATATCAGGTTAAGTCATCATAAAATCTTAGGATGGTCTTGATAAGTGATTATTCTATCTTGGTTATTAAGTTTAAGCATATTATTATTAATATTATGTTTATTAAGTATTATATTATTATTATTGTTATTGAAGGTATTAGGGAGGAACTTAGGTTTATTATAATTATGATTGTGGTTATACTTATTATTATTATTATTATTATTATTATTATTATTAGAAATTTTATTATTCAACTTATTAAGGTAAATATTATATTGGTTATTGTTAATATTATAATTGAGATTACTAAGCCTATTGATAAGTTAGTTATTACTACTACTATTACGAGGATTATTAATATAATAACTATTATTATGACTACTATTATTATTGTTAACATAATTATTATTAATACAATTATTATTATTAAAGTAATTGTTAATATTACTATTGTTAAACAACCTACTAATCTTATTCATTAGCAGTTCTTTATTATTCAAGTAGATAATTAAATAAATTAACTGGATCTAATCTTTCATTTGGATTGAAATTGAGCATAAGAGCTAGATTCTCAGCATATTGTAAATTGTAAATTTAAGCTACTTCATTAATTCTATCCTAAATCAATCTAAATTATAAGCCATTCTAATAAAGATTGTCATTTTGTTTAAGAGTACTTGCTTCTAACATAACCATACCCAAACACCAAACATCATTTTTACTTAGTTGTAACTCAGATAATGGTTGTGTTGGGTTTTATAATATTTCTGGTGCAAGGTATTTTAATTTTCCTGCTAATAATTATTGAATGGAAGCACCTCTTCCATTAATTAAATTTGAATCTAAAACTTTGAAACTTGAACTGTTTGAATCAAAAAAGATTTCAGTTGTACATATATCTAAGTGAAATATGATATTAATTTACCTCCATGTGACAATCCCTTTTCTTACAAGAAACTCAATGCACTACTTATACCTAAAAGCAATGCCTACAAGTCTTCTTCAGGAAAGTACTTTTTTGTTCCATATCGTTCCTATAGTAAAGATGTTAAAGTGATTTGACAGAATTCAAAAAAGTATCTATACTAATCACCTTCAGGTTGTCCTCCCAAAGTTTACAATAGATGAGGATGTTGCAATCCAATTCTCCATTCGTTCTACTATACCTTATTGATTTAAGTTGGTTCAGGTGCCTTCTTTTAAACTGGTCTTAAGAAATCAATCTTATCATTTGGTGCTGATGGTTCGTTGCCCATTTATATTTTAACGATTTTTTTTTTTAATTATATTTGGAATTTAAAGGATATTAAATTAAATATGATTTTTTTTATTAAGTATTATTAGGATAGCAATTTCAGTTCACATAAATAAACATAGAAATTTTTATAATGATGATTTAAGAACTCCAAATTTTATTTTTAAAATAGTGTGCTTAACTCTATTTGACTTCAGATTTAGGAAAGAATTTAGAATTAATATTGAAAATAAAAATAGTTTAGCAGATATTCTTTGAAAAGTGTCGCTGAATTACACAAAGAGAATTGAATTCATTGGAAATAAAATGATGAATGAACTTGCCTCTAGTAATTTTTAATAAAGTAAAATTTTATTATTATATTGCCAAAATGGGTTAATAAATACCTCATTATGACATCCAATTAAATAATAAATTGATACTGTCTTTAAATTAACCTTATCTATAAGAAAATGCTTCAACTTTCTTTTGCAAACATTTGTATCATTTAATGCACCCTTTAAATAGAATAATTAAAAACTAAAATAATGCTACCTGAATTCTAATCATTACTAAATAAACCCTTTTTCCAAAGAAATTCTCAACGATCTCTTAGATAAAGTAGATCAGTACACTTAATGAAATCTATTATGGATTTGGTTAATCTATTCCTCCAAAATTTAAACTGACCTCACTTGCCAATTAACTCTTATGTAATACTATCTTCAAATTATAATTAAAATCATTCAACTTATACCAATATGCTGTATTTGCAATATTGGATTTATTAGTAATACATATGGTAGAATGATTTTTATGATTATATCAAATATGTATTATAAAGGAATATTCAATCAATACAGATCTCTTCGGAATTATAAAATGGATGCTTTAATTATAACTTATACTAAATAAATTTGAGGATCTAAAGTATATCATTAAAAAAATAATATTCTAACTTGAAATACTATTCCATTGAGACTGTAATTGATATTCCAAATATGAATGCATTTAAAAGTTTTATTGATTTCACTTTTAAATCAAAGAATGGGTAATTTCTTTAAGGTAATTGGATAAGAATCGATAAATAGTAGAAAACGCTTCAGATCTGGTTAAATTGGTCATATTAGCATTGATTATTAATAAATGATAATTATTTTTAATTACCTAATCTCAATTGTGCTATGTGAATTTCGAAATGGGTATTATGTAGATAAGAATGAGACAATTAAAATATTTCATGGAATAAATCTTAATGATTATCCTTAAACAAAAATAAGTGAAGATGATTTTATTGAACTTTCAAAAGTTGGATTCAATCTCATTAGAATTTCTGTTTTTTTTGATCAATTAATCCCTTATTAGCCAACATCTTTAAAGAATATAACATACAATTCTACATACTTAATTGATTTAGAAAATATAGTCAAAATAGCAAAGAAGCATAATTTTTCTGTTATTTTGGTTTCAGATCATCTATTGTTAAGTAAACAATTCTGTGGATATGGATTTCCAGATTGGGCAATTTAAAGGTCTAACTTTCCAGTTCCTTATGATAATTATGGAAAAATAAAATTTGATCTGTATCCCAATAAAGATTAATGTTAAAAAAATTTTGATTCTTTCTATAAAACAGATGATGTTGGGAATAATTTTGAAAATCTCTATAAGAATGTGAACAACTTAACTGATTACTTTGGATTATTTTGGTAAAAGATAGCTGAATAATTTAAGAATGAAGAGAATGTAGTAGGTTATGATCTTCTAAATAATCCATAATGTGGTAATTATTATAGGACATACTATTAATGCATATGGCCAGGTTGGAATAATAGATAATTGATAATGCCATTTTATTAGAAAGTAAATTCATACATAAGAGAAGTTGAAAAAACAAAAATTGTATTCTATTAGACTCAAGACACAGATTTTATAGGATCAGGATTTGATGACAATATAAATGGAAATGAATATAGGAAGAGAGAATCTTATAGTTATAGAATCAACTATAAATCATATTACTTTAAGGAACTGGCAACAAATTTAAATTATTATTCAATGTGGTTTGAATTCCATGTTGGTAAACATGCATAAGTTTCAACATTTATGTCTGAATTTAGTGGTACTGATGAATATTTGTTAAACAGACTACTTAATTATGCAGATTATTTTCAATCTTCATGGTAAGATATTATTATTTTATTTAAGGACATATAAGGGAAGTATATAAAGAGCAGTTAAATTAGATGTATTAAAGAGACCATATGCTTAATCAATTTGTTCTGACTAAGTTTTCCATCATTAATATGATTCAATCAATCAAATATTCAAATTGTAATATAAATTCAAAAATGAATGTTCTACACGTTTATTTTTACCTTTTGATTATGGGTATTCATGTGTAAATTGCATTTTGAGATTATAGGAGAAACGAATTTATGAAATTAAATTAACAACAAATGCATAACAATAATAATTAGTGAATATAATTGTATGGAAGGAAAAAGTATGATAATCATTAATATATATATATAATATCTAGAGATAATCATTATTTTATTATAAATAATATAAAACATGCAAGGTGTTTCTATATTTGATGATGATAAATCAGCTTTGGATAAGATGTAAAATTCTTTTAAGAATCTCCTTTTTGAAATCATCTTCTATTTAATTTCTGGAGAGAACTTCCCGCTTTTTCTATACATCTTTTTTGTTTTAATTGAGAGTTTCCAAGTGTTTTACTTTGCTTTTAGTGATGAAGTATGTATATATCCCTTATTATGAATAGTTTTTATCATTATGGAAGGTGAAATCATGGTCAGAATCATTTCAATCATTTTTTGGGTACTTTATGATTTCCCCATATCTAAAGAATATGGAATTTCAAAGCTTTATTTTAGTGCTCTATATCATAATGGGGTTCTTTCTGCTACTGATAATTTTAATTATTTTCATTGCAATTAAAGCATAAACTACATCAGTAGGTAAATTGAGTGGACCATTAGTTGTTCTAAAAATATTTTTTGAAGTACTAAATTACATTTTCTTTATGCCAGCTTTGCATCTTTTTTTGACTATTTTTTATTGTGATTCAGGGACTGGTTATCATAGATATTATTCTGATTAATAATGTTATACTGGAAATTATTTACTACATGCATTTTTATCAGCTATTGCATCATTCATTTTAATTTGTATTAGTGGATTAGTAACAATGACATTTTATGAATCAAGATTCTAACCAAATAATCCATTATGTAAAATATCAGGTAGAGATGATATGAAATTCTTAATTTTTAAAATCATTTTAGTATTATGTTTCACTTTACTGAATGTAAATGAATTAAGAATCTTAGTTGTGATCATAATAACTTTATTTGCAGTCATTTAATTTTTTTCATTTAACAAATCGAGTATCTATTTAAATTACTATTATTCGAAAATATTAAATTCACAACATGCTATAATAATGTGGACTATATGTATGATAATTTTTGGTATAATTGTTGAAGATACATACTATGAAGGTGCACCTTATTTATGGGTTTTTGGAAGTCCATTATTACTATTGATTGTAATGCTAAGGAAAGAGTATAGATATGATATAATGATGATTGATTCAAATAAATTTGATTCATTAAATTAAGCAATTCAATAAATATAATACTTAACTAAATTTTTGAATTATTATCATACTGATAGGAATATTGCAACATTATTAGATGGATTTGTAGAATATCATAGGACAATATGTAAAAGAGAAGATTGTCCTTGTTAAGCCAAAAATATGGGTAATAAGAAAATTGCAAAATTTCAGAAAAACTTTAAATTGTAAAATTAAGATGATGAAATTAAAGAATAGTATGTTGTTTTAGTATACATTATCGAAAGAATATTTACTTTATCTTTGACAAGATTTCCAAATTGTACAGAATTACGTATATCTCATTCTTTATTTTTAATGGAGAGAATGCAATCAAATCAATAAGCATTATAAGAATTAGTAGCAGCAGAATAAGAGAAACCATATGTTGATGAATAGTTTATTATATATAGATTAAAAAAGTTAATAGAAGAGTAAATGTTTGAAAATTCAAAAACATCAAGAAATCCTGCTGCTGGTATAGATGCAGTAAATGAATTGACTACTGAAAATAATCTTAGAGAGATTCGAGCTTAGATTGAAAAATCAGCATCATAACATATCGAATTTTGGTCATAATTAAGTGAAGACACTCCAGATTTAGGAAAATTGTATGATGTTGGAACTAGAATGATGTATATAGATAAAATGTTGGAAGATTCATGGAAACGAATTATTAAAATGAATTTAGATGTTCCTCCAAATTTAATGATGATCTATTCAAAATATCTAGTTGATATTCTTTATGATAAAGAATCAGCTGAAGAAGTATTGGAAAGATTAAAGAATTTTTATTCTGTAAATATGGATAGAGGTAAAATTACAAATAATATTAATGATTTTCCTAATGAATCTACTGCTTTAATTAGTATTTCAGCTGAAGATGTTACTTTTGGAAGAATTATTGGATTGAATATGTCAGCATCTAAAATGTTTGGTTATTCAAAGAGTGAATTAATTAATAGAAAGGTTAATATTTTAATGCCAAATGTATTTGCATAATCACATGATTCATTTATGGAAACATATTTATAAACTTATGAAAGTAGAATAATGAATAGAGAAAGAATGATTATTGGAAAATCTAAGAATGGATATATTTTTCCATTCTTTATTTATGTAAGATATGTTCCATCATTTATACATGGTGCCTAGTTCTTTGGAGCTATGAGATAAGAAAAAGTATTTAAAAATGTAGCTTTTATGATTGTGAATGGATAGACTCAAGAGATTGAAAATATTTCAGCCAATTTTATTACAATGTTTCATATAGATTTAAATTATATAACAAAAAAGAAAACTAAAGTTACAGATATTATATCTAATTTCTAAGAAAATATCACTGAATATTTAAATAAAACAGGAGCAGAAGCAGATATCAATTTTAAAAATAGAGATTAATCTGTTTAAGGGAAATTTAATATAACTGCTGGAGAAATTATGTTTAGAGATTCTAAATTATAAGGGTATATAATAAAAATTGAAAATAATAAATAAGAAAAATCATTTCTCAATCCTAATGAATTGTCTTAATAAAAGAAATAATTATCATAAACTAAATTCTATTTCTAATTTGATTAAGCATAACATATGTTTACAGGAGAATATTCAGGAGATTAGAATTTTTAGATGTCTGCTATTTCAAGTGTCAAATAAGATGAAACCTTTGATTATTCATAAAGAGAACCTTTGAAGGAAGAAGAAAAGACTCCATCTTCTAATGTAGGAGAAAAGGATGATAAAGTTGATTTTGGATTTGGAATTAGAACTATGAAATATATAAATGGATAACTGTTTGATATTGATGAATTTAAGAATCAAGATTCAGATGAAGAAGAAGAAAATGATCCTAAAAAAGGAGCAGGCACTGCAGGAATGTAATAAATATAAAAAGAAGATGATGAAGAAGAAGCAGATGGAGGTCATGCTAACATTTATAAATCTAGAAGAACTTTTGTTTAATTTTTATAAGAAAGTAGAAATGTTAATTAAAATAGTATGATCTGTTTTAAATGGAGTGCTGCTATTTTAATTCTATGTCTTGGTATTTTAGGATTACTAGATTATGTATTAACATAATAATTATTTTCTAATATTTAATAAGGATATATAATGATGCAAGATTCTAACATAAGAGTTGCACTAGGTTAAAGAATACAATGGTAAATTTTGGAATTGTGCAGATTGAATTAAATTAGTATTTCAGCCACAGATGATAAAGTGAAAACTTAATTATCAAATATGAATACTACAATAAGTGATTTGAAAGATATCCAATCTAAAATATAATCATCAACTGATGTTTCTGGTAGACAAGATGAATTAATGACAACAAACACTATTAAGATGATTAGTAAGGATAGTAGTGGATCTGAAAGCAATTAATTAGTTGATATCAATCAAGGAACTTCATAGATCATCTCAAAGGCGTTTGAAATTATGAATTTCGATCTAAAAGATTTTACACCTGAGACTGACTCTATCTTTTTCATTAGATATAATTTGTTAAATGACTATTATCAAGCAACATTAGAAAGTGCAGATCTTTACACAAATCAACTTATAAGTTTAGCCTATGATTCTGATGTATTACTTGTACTTCTAATTGTTGCTTGTGTATTTACAGTTGTATCTATACCTTGGATTGCATGTGCTTTTAGTTTAGTCTCTTAAAATCAAGAAGAAGTCATTAAACTTTTTTTAGAGATTCCTTTAGCTAAAGTTAAGCAATTATTTGCTAAATGTGAAGCCTTTTCGAATACTCTATAAATAGGGGAAGATGAAGATGCCAATTAAGAAAATGATGTATCATTTGAGGAAAATGAAGAAGGTGAAGGAGTTGTAGAAGAATTTGGAAGAAGAAAGAAAAGAAAGAAGTACAAATATGATTCCAAAGATAAACGTAACTTTTACATTAAATTCATAATTTCTATGGGATTGTTGATTGCTTACTTTATTGCTCACTATCTGATTGGTGCTAATTTATAGAGTTCTATGTAATAATTGATTCAAGAAATAAATGCTACCTCACTTGCAGTACCTTCCATTACTTTTGCTAATAATGTCTTTAGATAAATGTTATGGGATCCAACCTTCCTTGTTAAAAACAATGTTTCAAAGACTGTTTCTACAGACTTTGTAAAAGATTTATACAATCTTAATACAAATATGCAAAAAGATCATTCATTAAATTTAGGCTATCACAATTCACTTTACAATGATTATTTTGATTCAATAATGAAAGCTGGAGCATGTGCACAAGTCATTCAAGTTGCTCCTGTAGATTTACCCACTTGTTAAGCATTCGTTAAAGGAATTGTAGATGAATCTTTAGCCTTGGCTCTCTCCAGACATTTTGAAAATCTTAGATATTTGCTCACAGTCTATGATTCTCTTCTTAATGATTCTTCATCAACCACAATTTCAGGAACCATCTACAATTTTACAACTAATACATAAACTAACAAAATATAATCATTAATGTATACAGATATTGCTGCTATTGAAATAAGTATTTTATTCTTAATTAAATAGATTAAATGCAGGATATTTATATTAGGTCAATCTTTTAATAATTGCTTGTTACATTTAATCAAAGTTTGCAAAAAGACATAGATACCAATACAACCACAACTGTTACCATTTTCATTGTTTTCTTAGTTGTCTTGGTCCTTATTTATTTATTATTCTGGTGGCCCATTGCCAATAAAATTAATAATGAAGTAATCTTAAATAGTTAATCTTTTAGATCAGAAGGACAACCTTGCTATTATCAATGATACCATTAAATCTCATTCAACGCATAAAAGCCATCAGAGAATATTTAAATATGATTCATAAAGTGGATCAATGATTAATTTATTCTATCTTTGCAACAACAAAATATCATAACTAAAGTTTAAACCAATAAATTTACTTTATTTATCCATTTATATTATTATCCACACATCTACATGATAAAAGACTTGAAGCAATCTCTCACATTTAGAAAAGGATTTTAAGTATGTATGATAAATAGAACCAATAAAAAAAGAATTATTATAATTAGATTAAGATAAATATTCTTGATAACAGAACAACAGAAGCATTTAGAATGATAGGCAGTTAAAATCTAATTTTTAGTAAGATTCATAGACAAAATATCATAAGAAAAAAATAATTTATTTGGGCTGGTTCAATGGGAATTTAGATTTGTTAACTCCGAACTAGAGTTTTTGAGTTCTTCTTCAATAGGCAATTTTTTCTGTCATTTCTTATGGTAAACTTAATCATTGTATTGATTTCTTGCAGACTATCTAGCAATAAATTTAAATTTTAATTTAACTTATAAAATATTTTTAGTAAATTTAATTTCATGGGATTGGCAAGTCTCTCATTGTAAACTTAAAATAATCCCAATTTTCATTTCCCCTAATTTCCTTAATATTAAGAGGTTTCTTAATAATCGTGATTATAAGCATCTTTTTTAAATGATTTTATATCAATATTTAATTATATGTCGGCCTAATTATGGTCTCTTCTAATTTTATTCCCTTTTCTTAATAATTTTATTGTTTATCTATGGTCTTTCTTAATTTTGTTCAAACTTCTAAAGTTTATTGACTAAACTTTATTTGTCTTTTCTTTTAGTGCTTAAACATTTATTCCTACAATCTCATCAAATATCAGAGAATATCTGCTATTGACTTTGAATTTCAAGCATCTCTTCTTCTATATAGTTTTGCAAATTAGTGATTTCATTATTCACAAAGGTAGTAAAAATATATTATTTCATTGCTTAGCAATTCTGGGTTTGTAGAATTGTTTGTGATTAAATTAATATCATCAAGGATTTAATAATAAACAATAAAATATCAAATTTTTAAATGGTATTTCTATCAAGTTCTCAGGCATAGCACAAAATTTCTTCAAAAATGATACAGAAGCAAAACAGATATAGATTTTTTAAACAATCATAAAATGATAGAATAATCATTATACACAATAATTACTCTGAATTAAAAAATTGTTTTCATTTCTGAGTAATTTATTAATAATTCTGTTTTAGTAAAAAAAAATTAAAATTTTATCAGAGTTAAGATTGACATTGAAATATATTCATTTTTAATATTTAATTTGGACTGATATCTATTATAAGAATAAATATATTATTAAAATTAAACCCTATTAAAATAAAAGAATAATTAATTTAACTCAATTATTATATTTATTCATAATGTAATAAAATAATTTATGTTAAATTATCATCTTCTTCTAGTACTTTGAAATAGAATTAGTAATTCAACCAATTAAAAAAATAAAGAATTAGACATACTAAATTAATTATTAGTATGAAATGAAGGAACATTAAGTAAAAGAATTTATTGCAGTCTATAATGTTTCTTAGGATTTGTTAATATAAATATGAACTAAATTGGTAATTAAATTGATTAATTATTTTTATTTCTAGAATAAAAAAGCAACATCGATATGTTATTCAGAGGCATAAATAACTACAAAAGCATGAATATTATCATAGATTAAACTGAGAGTTAAGG
Organism: Paramecium biaurelia; assembly: GCA_000733385.1. Taxonomy (NCBI): domain Eukaryota; phylum Ciliophora; class Oligohymenophorea; order Peniculida; family Parameciidae; genus Paramecium; species Paramecium biaurelia. Next base: position 62,643 of record JPFL01000256.1, read on the forward strand.
AGCTTTGTGGTTAGGAGACTACACTGCAGCAATCAATTAATCACTCTTGAAATAAAAGAATATCAAAACAGTATTAACAGTAGCATCTGGATTGAATGTTAAATACCCTCCTAATTCCGATATTGTCCATAAAGTATAAATTCAATAAATAATTATAGGTTTACAATATTCTAGATATTGAATCATGTAATATTAAGAGAATATGGGGAGATACCTATTAATAAATAGATGAGGGATTACAAAAGGGGAATGTGCTTGTGCATTGTGCAGCTGGTGTTTCTAGATCAGCTGCAACAGTTATTGCATATCTCATGAGAAAATAGGCAATGTCATTTTAAGAAGCTTTTTAATTTGTAAGGTTGAAGAGAAGTGTAGTTTGTCCTAACTTCGGATTTCAAAGATAGTTGAAACAATTCGAAAGGGAATTATAGGGTGGAAATGGGAAACCTGAGACTGAATAATAATAAATTTCTTAATAATAGCAGCAAGCAACAAAACCAATTCTTTAATAGCAATAGTTATCAAATTTGACAATACAACCTCATTCAATTTCAATCACTGAAAAAAAAACAATGATGAGAAGAAATTAATTAACTCCTGCATCTAAATTCCAAAAACCAGTCTATCAAAGTAATGTTAAGTAAGCTTAATCTTTAAAAAAATGATTTTTTATATATTTATATTATTTATTATCATTCCATAGATTTTATCCATTTAAGCTAATTTTATATATGTTAAAATATATTATTAATAGGTTTCTGATGATGACTATCTCAACAACATTACCATAAGATTAATTTTAGGATGTGAGTGTAAAAATTGTAAATGAATTGCAACTATTATTGATCAAAGAATATAGGACTAATTTAATAGTAAAAAAGAATTCTAGAATATATATTAATATCTTAAAAACTATCTAAGTCTAAAAAATATTAGAATTTAGTCTAGTGTTCATACTTTTATATTGAAATAGCTCTAAATGTATTGTCTAAATAAATTAGTATTTTACAAAACACCTTTTTTTGATTATACTAATTATTGTGATATTATGGAGTACATTAAATTGTTTCCATAATTGTTTTTGAGTGATAAATTTATAGAGTAAGTATAAATTTTAGATCTTAATTCATATGAGAAAATCATAAATTTTTGCAATAAGTTAAGCATGAAATCTAAAAAACATTAGCAGGTTGCAATTGAAAGGAATTATATTTTCAGAGTATCTTGAAATTGATAACATTGATGCTGATAAGTATTATAGGTTGTTATTAAAATTGGTATCATTTTTGTGAAATTCAAATTTGGAGATAGGTTATTTAGATAAAATGTAGAATTTCTGAAATTTAAGGAAAACAGAAAAGACTTAATTTTATAGGGAAGAGTTCTTTAGATGAATATAGAAAATATAGGTATATTCAGTTGACATGAATAAATGTTTTAGTTTTATTATATCATATGAAATGCCATATTATATGGAAATATTACATCTAAGTAACATTTTGAAAATATTAATTTAGATAGTATTTAGAGGATATTAAGTATAGCAATTCAAGGTCTAGCAATTAGAGTCAGCAAGACAATAAACATAAAGGATTTATGAAATTTATAACAATATTAATAAAAAAATTATTTGCTAAAAGAATGTCTTCTAACATATATTTAACATAGACTTAAATTCATGATTTGTTTTAACCATGTGAAACAAAAAAAACTGAGATAAAAACATTAGAAATACCATCCTTTGGAGATGTTAATTCAAGTGAGTAATCGCCAGAGTTTCAGTAGGAAGTATGTGATTTTGATTATTATTTTAGGAGTACTATTTCCTTTCTAGTTGCAAAAAGGATGAAAACTACACAACAAATCCAACAAACAATACAAATCGTCACTTGAGTTAGGATTCTATAATAGAAGTGAAAGATGATACAGTTAGAAGTATGTAACAATGTATATTTAGTTCAGTATCGAAGTCTGAATATGAAAGTTTGAAGAGAGATGCTTCAAACTACAAGGCTCTAATGAAATTAAATGGTAAATTGATGGCTTACAAATAGCTAATAAGCTAGACGAATTCTTATAAATGTATAAATGATTGTTATAAAAATTTAGCATAGATTTATGTTGTATAAGAATGTAACAAGAAATTGTAGGGACACATTTATGAATTGATTTAGAATATAAAAATGTTGGAAGCAGAAAATTAATAGTTTTCTGAAGATTTACTAATTTTGAGATTATAGATATAGGATCAATTAAAAATAATACAATAAGGTAAGATTGATATGGAGAGATTAAAAATATAGATGATTGAGAAAGAAGAAAGATAAATAAAATTATAAGATAATTACAATAAGCTTTTTAAAGAGACTGAAAGAACAAAGAATTCTAAAAGTGCTTAACGAAGTACTTATGTTTCTACTCATACTTCTAGTTCTTTATTAAAAGGGTTGTCAAGAATTTAACTAAATAATTATTGCAACACTAGTTTTATTATTGAAAAATAGGGATGATAAGTAATTTGTTTTTTCCATGATTTATGATTATTATTATCATTAAACAGGTTGCCACTTAACTTATATAGCTAATTTTAATTTTTGAATTCTGTTTGATCTAAAATGAATCATGGTTTCCATTTATCCTGAGTCTAATCGTTTTAAGACTTTTGAGGTTTTAGTTGAAACAATTAAGCCTTAACATAAACTGAGATCAAGAAAACATTCAATAGGATATGTTTGATCATTGATGGCAATAATACAGAATACATCAGAATAACGATTATAACATTAGATGACTCTGATTCCATCTTTGTCAATTTTAATGTTTTCAATTTAATGATATTAATCTGGAAAAGTAGTAGCAAATACATTCACTCTATTATTTAAATCAGTACTAATGGCATCTCTTACAGTTACTGATATTTCAATAGAAGAATGAGCAGTAAAGATGAAACATCTACTTTTGATAGAATTCAAATTTTTATCATATCCCAACTTTTCTAACCATCTGTAAATAGTCTCAATACCTAATTATTTTATTTGATCAACAAAAAACTCAACAAATCCTGTGAAAGTAATTCCTTTTTCTGTAGAAGTATATTTAGTAAGCATTTACTTAAAATATTCTGGATCAAGTTGTTTCTCTAAACAATCATAAATTCCTTTGAATTCAATATAACTTAATTCTCTTAGTAATAACATATCAAATTTTCTGAAGATATCATTTAATGTTGAATAAAGTAAAGGATGTACAGATCCATCATTATTAAGTAGATTGATTTAATTATTGTTTTCTCCAAATAAATATAATCCACTTGTTCTTGGTACTACAATATAGACACCAGGATTTAAATCGCATTCCAATTATACTTATCTATCTTATTTCGTTATAGTTTAAGCAAGTAATTCAAGTCCTTTTTCTGTTTATTTGAAAAGAGTCAAACCTATATCTAAATATGGTCTTAATAATTTAACTCCTCTGATTCTCTCATCTTCTTGATGGATTCCCATAATAACTTTGGTGGACTTTGTTATGACAAATGAATAATACCATTTACTAAGTACAACATCAATATTATTATCATTGATATCAGTTACTTTAATGAATTTCCCTTTAATTCTTACTTCTTCCCAATTTTTCACTTTACAAATATTAACACCTTTGAAATAGGTTAAGAAATCTTTCCAACACATCCAAAATTAACCATCATTACTATCATTAACAAAATTAACTAGATTTTATATTTCTTAAGTCCACAAAGGTGATGTATCACTCCAAGCACCTTTCCATTCAAAATTACCCCAAGGATTACGAATATTTAATAATTTATTTCCTTTTGCTTCTTTTACTTATAATATTGAATAAGCATGACCAGCAATCAAACCAATATTATCTGCTGATGATTCCTTTCTTTATCCTTCACTCTAAGTATCATTTCCTTCTGTAAATGCATTAATTAAGTAACCATCTTGATCAAATTATAATAATTGTTGCCACATCTATTATAACTCAGAGTATCCATAAACAATTGTTGGACAACCAGTTAAATCAACCATAGCTTCTCCAGACAAACCTTCTCTAAGTGCAAAATAACTTCCATGTAATTTAGCATATGCTTTTTCAAGTAATAGCACCCATAATTCATTACCATGTGCTGCTGAGAATATTGGTGCACCCAATGGATAACATGGGAATAAATCATCAATTGTGACAAATACCCATTCACCATTTTTACATATTTTAATTCTATAAACACCAAGTGAATTTGTTATCATTGTTATAAAGAGTCTCTTAACTAATGCAGGTCTTTCAGCAAGTGATGAGAGTGCTGATAAAAACCAACAATTTCCCAATGCTCCTTATTTAATATCATTAGGTTCAATTTTATCAAAGAATATTTCTGGTCTTTTATTTGCATCTTTGAGTTGAAAAAATGCACTTGGTCTTCTCCATTATATTAATGTATCTAATTCGGTTTCTTCATCTCCAAATATGCTTGACTATATAATTTTATTCAAATACATCCACAGGCAAAAATTCAAGGTCAACAAATGGAGATTTCAAGTGTCTAAGTATTTCAGGAACCTCCTTTAATTAAAATGGATAATGATATAGTTATCTCATTTAATCTTAAATTTCCAATTTCAATTACATTTGATCATCTTTCAAATATTAAGCTTAAACTTATTTTTCTGCAGTTTTTAAACTAAATTTGAATTTCGTTTTCAACTTCCAATCTTATTTCATAGTTAGTTAAGCTACTTGTTTAGTTTCAAATGGATTGATAATTGTAATTGTCTTCATTTTACTTTATCCATCAACTAAAATGTTATCACTTCCTGTAAAATCAGCTATAAATTCCATGCAATTTAACCTATTTAATTACACTTTAAAAATGTAAATCATTTCTGGACCTGGTTGAATGTGTTTTAATAGTATGATTCCAGGAGAGATTTCTTTTTAAGTTATATTAGCATTCATAATTAAAAAAATAAACAATGCAGAAATTATTCATTTTAGCACAATTGCTACTTTCAGGATTAGTAAATTGTTAAGATTCATCAACAGAAACAGATGAAAATCTAGGTATTTATAGTTCTATCTTAGTATTTTAATATGCATTCATAATCATTTTTATACTGATAGTGATAATTATAATACGTGCCATAATTACTAAAAGAAGACCTTTAGTATTGGTAGGATTAGTAGAGGAAGCTCCTCCTTAAAATATAGTTGTTCATTAAGTTCCAACAAATCAAAATTTGTATCCTCCTTAGTAAACAGTCCCTCCTGCTTAAAATTTATAATATTAAGAATGGATTAAATAATAATAAATGAATTAACCAATATACTAATAATAATAATAATACTAATAATAATAATTACCTCCTCCTTAATATGCTCCATAAATGAACTAAAATTATTATCAATAGCCTATGCAAATTCAATATCAATAGAATGTGTAAGCTTATCCAAACAATCCAGTTTATCCATAATAAGGTATACCAATCAGTTAACCGTAAGGATATCCAAAATGATTTAATGTGGAAGATTTATTATATTTATATCAGAATTAATTTATAATTTATAATGAGAAATGGATTACTAAAAAATTATGGACCTACTTAAATATTTCCAGATGATAAATAGTAAAGAGCATAGTCACTTTATTCTGTTACTAATCATTATTTAAAAGCATAAGTTAGTAAGAATGATTAGAAATCTAAATCGGTGAATACTTATGGAGTTGAATGTAGTTATTAGAATAATTATAATAATTAGAGAGAGACTTTTATGATTAATTGAGATTGAAAGGAAAGGCAAAGAAAAGGTATTGATTTATAGAATTTTCATGCAGTTAAAATTAGAATTCTCATAAACCTATATTTAAGTTAAAGGGTGACAATATTGTTGCAATAAAATAAAAGGATAGAGAATTATACCCTGCAGATATACAATGGAATAATGGTCAAATAGGTAGAATATAGGGGGAAATTAGTGGTAAAATTGATAAGAATTATGCTAAAGTAAATAATAATAACAAATAAGATAAGAAGATATTTAGAAGGATCATCAAGTGTGATTGATTATTCAGAAACTAAAATGTATGACAAATTCAATTCATATGTCAATATAACTAATTAAGAAAGATTTTCGAAGGATTGTGATGTCATGTTCAGAACTAGTAATAATGCTTAGCCTGGAAAGATTTAATCAACTGGAAATATAGTTAGAACTAAATTTGAACCAGATTGGATTCATAGAGGCAAATACTGATATTTTAATACAAAGTTGTATTTATATGTATGATAAATAAAAATAAAAATAAATGGGGCCATATTTAAGTTAACCAAATAATGAAAAAACTACTACCTCTGGGTAAGGAAAGTCAGTTATATTTGCAGCTTCTGAAATGCAAGGTAATGTGAGCAATTTATATTTAAGGATGGAGAAACACAATGGAGGATGCTCATATTCACAAACCTGATATTGTGTAAGATATTTCTGTTTTTGGTGTGTTTGATGGACATGGAGGAAGAGAAGTAGCATAATTTGTAGAGAAACACTTTACAGATGAATTATTGAAAAATAAAAATTTTAAGGATCAGAAATTTGAAGATGCTCTCAAAGAAACATTTTTAAAGATGGATGAATTATTGATGACTCCTGAGGGTGCTAAAGAATTGAATACTTACAAGGCTAATGATTCTGAAGGTAACTATTAAAGTAAATTATAGATTCTTATGCTGGATGTACTGCTAATGTTGCTTTAATTCACAAGAACACTTTGTATGTTGCTAATGCAGGAGATGCAAGATCTGTATTATGTAGAAATAATACAAATTTCGATATGAGTGTTGATCATAAACCAGATAATGAAGCAGAGAAATAAAGAATTGAAAGAGCAGGAGGTTTTGTAAGTGATGGTAGAGTTAATGGTAATTTACATTATTTTAATCATTTTTTAGGTAATTTAAATTTGTCAAGAGCTTTGGGAGATTTGGAATATAAACGTGATACTAAATTTAGACCTAATGAACAAATGATTATTGCTTTTCCTGATGTTAAAAAAACAGAGTTAGGCCCATAAGATAAGTAATATTTTAAATTTAATTGAAGATTCATATTGATGGGATGTGATGGAGTGTTTGAAACCCTCTCTCATTAAGAATTGCTTAAACATGTCAATACAACTTTGGGAAATGGACCTGTAACTGAAGAGTTATTAAGAAAAGCAGCTGAAGATTTATTGGATTAATTATTAGCCCCAGACACAAGTTAAGGAACAGGTTGTGACAATATGACAACCATTTTAGTGTATTTGAAAAAGTGAAAAGAAATTTAAACAAAATAAAATTAATGTAATAACATCAAGTATTAATTGCAGCATCAATAAATAGATTCCATTCTATTGCATTATATCTTTAAATCTCTATTGATAATAATCTTATCTTTTGCATTATTCTATCTATCTATGCATTTACTTATTCACAAACATCATTTTCTCCAATTCCTAACAATCTTTTCTCAATCAAATTATAGTATTCATATTATTTTATATGTTAATCTCGAAAATTCAGAAATTCTTATCGTAATTATTCAAATTATTAATATAATTTTGATTTCTCATCATCCAACATAGGTAGAAAATATTTACAAATATTCTTATCTTCATTTTCCAAATGTTTCAATACAATAAGACAAGGAATAGTTACAAAAACATCACTATCTCTACATTCTAATTGTTCTGCAAATTAAATGTGTTTTTCTGCTGTTGTTTCAATTATATGAGAAAATAACATCAATTAAATGTATTTTCTTGGTTCCAATAAATAATGACAACCCTTCTCCCATTATGTTTCATATTCTACTAATAAATCTACTAATTCACTATTATTCTTTAACTAAGGATCCACCATTTCAATATTCTCTTCATATTTTCTCATCTACTCTCGAAACTTTTTAAAACTATTATTTCATAATTTTATACTTCATTTTTATACTATCAGCTAACCTTCTTACAGCCTTTGATTATTCTTAAGTCACTCTTCTAGTTATACCCTCTGCCTCCAATAAAATATTCACTCCTAAATCATCTCTTCCCTTACCTTCCACATTTGCTACTGAATTTATCTAAGCTAACACCTTACATAACTAAAAATAATCACATTCTCATACTGCTGTCTTTAATTGTAAATAACTTTCACTTGTAACTAATATCTTTCCTCTTAATTTTTCTCTTATTTCTATTGATTACATCTCTTTATCTATCTAAATTGCCTATAATATAAATCTTCTAGCTTTCCCTTCTATTTCCATCAATTCTTTCACATATAACTATAATTTAATTTATTTATAAGTTACCTTTTCGAATTATACCCATGTATCATCAAAATTTTCTAACAAAAATTAAATTTCAAGTATCAAATTAGACTTAGAGAAATCTGGACTCTCTTAAAGAGTGTTTGTATATAGGTGTCTAATAACATGCTACACTTTATAAAAAGCATCAACCAACTTTATTCCAGCCTCCAAAACTTCAAGTGTGAACGAATATTTCTCAGAATTTACCCATAAATAGGGAAAACCTATTCTAATTATTTAAAAAACCTTCTTGAGCACTATCGAGAATTTCAGTCAAGTAACACAATTTATCTTATGTATATAGAATTTTATAGGCTTTTGAAAAATGATTCCTATATTCACGAGATTCAACCTTAACCTAATAAACCTTTGTTTATTACATTTTATTACTTCACACATTTTTTCGAGATTTTGTAAAAACTTTTTACATTATTTCTATCCTTCAGGATTGTCTAAATCATATTTATGAAAATCTCTCTAAACTAGTAAACTCGCCAATCTATATGCCTTTTCTAAGAGTTCATATTCTGTCGACCTAGGCAAACTTAATAATTTAAGCCATACCTTTTAAATTCTTAGAGCTCTGTCAAGGGTCTAGCAGGAGCTGTCATACATCGCTTTAATGGAGAATCATCTTATGAAGTATCAGATACTGGAACTTATTTGATTATTCATACTTTCATCTTCAATGTCTTACTCGTAGTATTGCATTTAATAATTATTATTTACATCTATATATAGTGTTGCTACTCCTTCACACTTAAATCAAATAAATAATATATTAAAACCAATCCCACTTACAATATACATATGATAAACATCTATGTTTTGCCCTTGATTCAGACAAATAATTCAATTCTACAATTTTTTACAAAGTTAATCAATTTTATATAAACAAAGACGCTTTCTCCTTTTAACCTTTATGCATACTATCTTAAGTGTATTTATGTAAGTTGCAAACAAGAAGTAATATTTATTAATTCTATTTAGAAATATCTTAACAGTAACTTTAGTGTTTAAAAAGTTTCATTAAAATACAGATTCATTATCTATTTAATAAATTTAACCATAATGCATTAGATTTGAGATGAAGAATTAAAATTCAACAACAATTTGTTGAAATTAATAATCATTTTTATTGAAACATTCGCAAACTAAAAGAATAATTAATTTGAAACATCTATTCCAACCATAGAATAATTATAATTAGTTCAAGAATATTGTAAATCTTATATAGTCAATAATAATATTATTATTATGGATAATAAAATTTCATTCTTTAACACTGGAAAAATTTATTTAACTTTCTCCTTATCCAATCACTTCATTTATTCTATATCACTATAAGCAACAACAATACTCCTTAATTAATAATTAATAATAGAATATAAAATATGCAAAACCACATTTTATATCTTAATTAATTTTTCAATAGTCATTTTAGGACTTCAAAGTTTATATATTATTTCTAATCATTTGGAAATAGACTAGTTAAATTAATTAGAATCTGCTAATTTAATTTAAATAAAATTTGTTTCTTTAGAACAAAATAGTTACCTATCCGATGATTTTGAAAAAAACAACTTTATTTAGTTTAATATTTTAAATTCTTAGCAGTGATAGTTAATATAATTTGATAACTATTTTGTCTCAAAAAATGTTATCAATAAAATTAATTATTATAAATCCCATTTTTTAATCTAAGATATTACTGTGGCTTGTTCAATTCATCAAGTAATCTAAAATACTATTTAGATATTATTCCAATGATTAAAATAATTCATAAAGTAATAAATTAAAGAGTATATACTTTTAATTTGGAATAAATTTATAATTAAGATTATCCAGGAACTTAAGAGAACATCATAAATATTCCATATACCAATTAGATTTGATTTCTATAAAATATTAAATGATAAGTGTTAAATTAAAATAATTTGAAACAATATTCTTTTTGGTTATTTATAATTCTTGTTTGATTTGATATAAAGTAAACTATATTCTTATAAAATGATCTTTTAATGTATAAATATTTGATTAGTTTTGCATGTGTTATTTGTTTTCTCTAAAATTATTACATACTAAAGAGATGTTACATATTATAAGATTTTTAGTTTCCATTAATTTTATTATAATTTAATTGATTATATAATTATTTTATGTATGAGAATATATAGTTGAATGTATTATAATGAATAATGCTCTACTAATCACCATTCTAAGAAGGGATCGTCTGCTGGTTTAAGAGCAGGACTTTGGGTATCGGATTCTGGATAGGATGAAAAATTGGATGTGTCATTTGGAGCTCTAGTAAAAATTAATGAGAATGATTTTGCTACTTCACAACTGGTTTATATGGAACAGGTAATTTCTTTTAAGTAAGGAGATTCCAATCTAGATTTCCAAACCATCTATGATTTTTGATATCAGCAGCGCCTTAGATTAGAAATGAGAAGTATTACCATTTTTTAAATTTCCATATCTTTTAGAAAGATCAGCCACAAGTAAATGTTTTACTAAAGATTTTGCATTCCTTTTGGTTTAATATATTATGATTACTTATCAAAACTTTTTGGGAATTTAACTTTGCCCTTCAATATCTTTTAATAAATTGCCATGGGATCTTCATCAGAGAATGGATCAATTCCTGCATTCATTTCATAAATTAAAATTCCCAAAGTCCACCAATCAACAGCTTTCCCATGTCCTTTATTCAATAAGATTTCAGGAGCCAAATATTCTGGAGTTCCACATAATGTATAAGTTCTTCCTTCGACAACTTTTGCAAAACCGAAATCTGTTAATTTGAGATATCCATCATCTGCAATCAATAAGTTCTCTGGTTTAAGATCTCTATAGATAATATTCTTAGAATGCAGATACTCAAACATTGAGGCAACTTAGGCACCATAAAAGCTAACATTAAGTCAAAAATGTTTACGCTGCATGTGAAGTATCAAGTCTTCCAATGCTTCTTAAGTATGTAAACAACTCTCCTCCAGAAACGAATTCTAAGACTAAATAGAGATATCTTGGATCTTAACAGAAGCCTTCAAAATTTACCTAAGAATGATAATTGATTTTACAATAAATGGATGCTATAAATTTCCTAATATTGTGTTTTCATTAATCACATGATCAACTTATTTGAGTCTTATAATCTCTGCTTTTTTTAGACTTTTCAAGGCCACATATTTATTAGTTTGTTTATTCCTTGCCAGTTTCACTCTTCCAAATGAACCTAAAATTCAGCATTTCAATTATTCATTACCAGTACCCAAAGTTTGAAAGACTTCATAATCTGTAAGTTTAAGTTTCTTAGGTTTAACAAGTCCTGTGCTCATTGAATATAAAGATTTAAATAAATTATTTAAGGGAAATAGCTTAATATAAAAAATACTCAGTTTATATAAAGTAAAAATATAAAGTAAAAATTTGAAAAAACTTATAATCAAAAATGTAATAATTTAATCTAAATTATATATTATATATATATATATATTAAAATTTATATGTTTAAATTATATTTGTTATTTACTAAATAAATCATAGCTTTGCTAATCCATATCCCTGAGCATTGTTTAGATCATTGAATAAGTGATTTCCATAAGCAAATCTAGAAATTTGTCTAAAATGAACTTCACATGGTCCATCCATAAATCTAATAGCTCTGGCAACACGGTATGCCATATTTAATGGCTACTCTTCTGTCACTCCCTCAGCACCAAATGCTTGAATGCATTAGTCTACAATTTATTAACATGCTTTGGGAATGTGAGCTTTACATTCGCTAACAGCCATGAATGTATGTAAATGCTTGGATCCAGCAGAATCCAATAGTAATCCAGCATTTAAAGTTAATAATCTGCATGATTAGAATGCAATTTCTAAATCTCCTAATCTCTCTTAAAAAGCAGCATTATCTTTTAATTTTTAACCGAAAATAATTCTCTTCTCTGATCTTGCCATCATTAAATCTAAACTTCTTCTAGTTAATCCGACTTCTCTAACACAATGATGTAATCTTCCTCCTAATAATCTACCTTAAGCCATTTTGAATGCTCCTCCAAGTTGTCCCAAGAGATTTTCTTTTGGGATGAAGGCATTATCAAATTCAACTTCTGAATAACCATGAGGTATATCATAATAACCTAAAACAGAGTAGTTTCTGAGGATTTTTATTTTAGGATTATTCATATCAACTAGAATCATTGATTATGATTCAATAGGATTACTCATATCTTAAGATGATTTACCCATAACAATTCCAAAGATTGCTCTTTCATCTGGAGCACTAGAAACATAATATTTGACACCATTAAGAATGTATCCCCCTTCAGTAGGTGTGATAGTAAATTAGAAATTATTTGGATCTGAGGATGGTACATCTTTTTCAGTCATTGAAAAAAATGATTTGCATTAACCTTCTAATAATGGTTTTAAGTATTTCTCTTTTTAATATGGTGTACCATAACCAATTAATAATTTGATATTTCCTGTTTCTGGTGCAAAACAATTAAACATTTCATGTGCAAGATAACATAATCCCATAAGTTCTGAAATGAACACATATTCTAAATTAGTTAAACCTTTGCCATACATTGGATCTGAGATGAATAAGTTCCACAATCCAGCAGCTCTGGCTTTTCTTTGAATTTCTTCAATTTCTAAAATTGGTTTGTTTTAAATTGTTCTTGCAATTCCTCTGGCTTTATCTAAGATAGTTTTTTCAAGAGGGAAAATTTCATCTTTCATGAAATCCTTGACTCTATAGTAATAACTTTTGCATCTTTCTGAAACAGGCCAATTAGACCATAATGATGCATCATTATTAGCTCTCATTTTGATACCGAAAGGATCTCCTTCAGTCATTCTTAATACTATTTAATAGCCAGCTTTGGATAAGAAATGAGAATTCTCTTAATATTTCTCTTCTTTTGTTTGTTTATAGAGGATTTACTAATCAATTGATTATTTTAAGATTGACGTAATGAGTTAATATCTGATGTCTGGAATGGTTTCACTTGATCTTGTTGTAAAGTAAGCTTATAAGACTCCTTAAAGATTAGGTTGACCAATAATTTCTTCAATTTCAAACCATCCATCAACTTAGTGTTATCCATTTGAAAAAGGAATGTAATAAGGTGAGATAAAACTAGCTAAATCAATGAATGCATTTCCTAATTATGCTTATTGCCAATCTAAGATAGCCAAAACCTTAGGTTCAGTTGGATGGAATACAACTTTAGATAGTGAAAAATCTCCATGTACTAAACAAAGATTATCTAATTCTGATTTAACTGGTGAGTTTAATGGTAACCAATACAATAGATCTTCTACATTTGTTGAAATTTTGGTTTCATGTAATTTATATAAGTTGTATAATTTTTTATTATATGTTTCGTATTGACTAGTTTGAGATTCTAATTCTCCAAGTCCTAAATAATTTAAACTAATAGAATGTAAATGTGCCAAGGCTTTTGATACTTCTTAAAACAATAATTTCTTTTCTGTTTATGAAACACTTAATAACTTTTTATCATTGAAAAGTCTTCCTTCAACATATTCTGTTGCATAAAATGGTACTCCAACAATGGATTGATCTCCACAATAGAATAATGCTTTAGGGACTGGCATATTTGCAGCTGATAATTTTTACGCAATCATATAATCCTTTTCTAATTGATTTCCCTATTAGATTTTATTATATATTCTTACAGTGATTTGAGGATTGTTTGATTTTGTATGCAAAATTATCTTTTTATTTGAGTTCCTAAAAAACTTTAATAAACAAATTACTTGAATGTGAGTTTATATGTTTGTGTTGCTAATTATTAGACATGGTCAATTTGAATCTCTTTAACACCAAGAAACACAGACACCGTTGCTTGTTAAGTCAAGTAGCTTGTCAAATTAAGTTAATGTTGGACTTCTGCAATGGACATTACAAAAAAATAAATGATATTTTTTTTAAATAAGACAACATAAAGATGTGAGGATTTAACTCTCAAATAATGAGATATCTAATAATGTGTAATTAAGTAAATATGATGTCATAAGAATTGTTTTCACTTAGTTAAAATTTTATGATTTACGTAAATACCCCCTTTTATATTAATATGATTATTATAAAATTATTTTCTAAGTTAACCTTCAATAGAACCATTTTATTTTCTACTTAAATGTATCAATACTTTCTAATGTGAATCATCCAATTTTCATTATGAAAGTTAGGTAGATCTAATTACAATTAAGAAATATATTAGGATTTGAGTCAAAATAAGGATTAGAATAACAGAAATCAATTTAAGAATAAAATGTATCAAATTAATATTCTCTAAGATGCAGAGATTAATTAAGAAAGGAATGGCAAATAAAATTATTATAAAATTTTTTGAATTATTTATTGTAAAAATTACTCTTGCTTTCTTAAAATATTATATTGATTTAAAATTCTTTATAATATGAACTAAGATGTCCAATTAATGAACAATTTATATATATGTTCTTTGTAATAAGTTAAAACTATATAATTTGTCTAGAATTCTTAACTATAGTATATAGTATGTTGAATTAATAAATGTTTATCTAATGCTTATTTTATGTATGATTAACTATCAATTCTTAATTTGATAGCATATTGTAGTTGCTAGAGCATTTCAATTATTAAAAAAATGCTTAAAAATTGAATGAAACAATTTATAGAATGTATAGATTGATTAGATAAGTTTAATGGTGATTGGAATGTAAAGTGAATATGCGCGAGAAATAGGAAAGCATTTAATAACTGTTATTAAAACATAATTTGAAATTCAAATTCAAATTGAGCATTTCCCCATTATTTGAAGAAATAACAAAATTAATAAATAAAAACAATAATTCGAATTTAAATTAATTGCAATGATTGCCTCTCTTACCTAAATAGATGATTAAAACAACAATACTTTTTATAATTCCTTAAGAAGAAACTCGAAATCTGTAACATTCGAAAAAGTCCCAAAACATTAACGAACATCAACATGTGGATCAGGAAGTACTATGGATGAAGAATATAATGAATCATGTCTGAGCAGTAGTAGAATAGATGAAGAATTAAGCAATCCTCAATTCATTAGCAATTATAGAAAGGACATATTTCTATACATTTTAGAAGAATAAGTAAACCTATTAAATTTATTCATTTAGAGTAACTACTTACCTAACTCTTGCTTTATGGAACAAACCTAAAAAGATATCAATTAAAAAATGAGGTCTATCCTTATCGACTGGATTGAAGAAGTTCACTTGAAATTCAAACTTGTAATTTATTACATTTAATATTCTCTAGTCTTCAAATAGTTTATATCTAGCCATCAACCTAATAGATAGATACTTGAGTGCTAACATTGTAAAGAGAAACAAACTCTAATTGGTTGGAGTTGCATCCCTATTCATTGCATCCAAATTTGAAGAAATCTACCCTCCAAATATTAAAGACTTTGTATATGTTTGTGATAGAGCCTATACAAAGGAAGAGATACTCTAAATGGAAGGTTCTATTTTGAATACTGTTAATTTTTCACTAAACTATATCAGTCCTCTAAGATTTTTAGAATTTACTGTTATAGAAAACACTTAAATTGAAGACAATAAAGTATTTCAAACTCAACAATTTCAATTATCATCCTACATCCTCGAGATTGCCTTACATAGTTATGAAAGTCTTCAATATATGCCTTCATAACTAGCTTAGTCTGCATTGCTCCTATCTAATAAAATTTTAGGAATACAATCTGATATGGAAATCACAGATGAATCAAAATATTGTGCCACTTATTTATTGTAGCTTTACTACAACAATTAAAACAATACTTTGTATCCAGCTGTGAAGAGAAAATATGCTAAAGAAGAGCATTTGTAAGTCTCATAAATCACAATTTCAATTTGAATTTACTCTTTGTTTTTTAATTAATTGTGTATATATTTTATATTACATTTATATGAAATTTGTTTTGACATTTGTATTTGCCATTGTAACATTACAAAAACCCACAGATCCAGATAATAATTGTGTTTTTTATAAATGTCCTGATGAATGGAGGACATGTATAGCAAATGATACTTGTGAAAAGCATTTAACATAATGTGTCAATATTTACTAAAGGTTTTAAGAAATGCCCTATGCATTAGGACAATTCTATAATTGTTTGGTAGATAATGATAACACTCGATTATTATATCGTTGTGTAAGATAGAAGTGTAATACCCCTATTAGTAATTGTTTGATTGAAGCATTTACAAAACGACTTACGTGATAATTAAAACATAATTAAAATATTCAATATTATTCATCATTGTAATTTGTTTCTTCATATTATTGTTGCAGAAGTGTTTCATCATAGTTTTTCTTATCATAAAATATCTTATCACTTATAACTTCAATAACTCTTTCATGTTTTAATAAGTTTTCTATCAATTTTTCTCTATCTTCTTTCTCCATTTTTACTTCTTCATTACTTAAATCTAAATATAATTATAAATTACTCTTATTTTTTTTCAAAGTTCTCTCATCACTCCTCACTTAAATTATCTCTTCTTTAATATCTTCAATACATTATCTCAAAATATTATATAATTCTGTTTTAGCAGATAATTCTTTTGTGTAAAGTTATTTTATATCTCTAAGCCTTTTTTATTCCTTCTTTAATGTGTCTTAATATGTTTTTATAATATTTTAATATCTATTCTTTTTAAAATAAATAATATACTTTCCTTTCTACACTTCATCTACACTTTGTGAAACTTATGAATTTGTTATTTGAGGAAATCTCACTTGTTATTAAGCTGATGATTATTTAGATTTATCAGTTTTTTGATTTTTAATCCCTGATTTATCTAAAACTTAATCCTAATAAGATTCTTAATCTTCCTCTTTTTATACATCATTCAATAATTTTTCATATTATTAAATTTATGATTTAAGAATAGCATTCTCCTTTTTCTTAATTATCAACTCTTTCATTAACATTTCTCTATCTCTTTCTTAAGTTTAATATTCAACTTTTAATTCTTTATACTTCTACATTAATTAATGATTTTCATCATCAATTTTTTAAGCAATCCTCTTAATCCATTCTAATTCACTAATCAATTGATTCTCCTTCTAAATATATTCTTTATCATTCTAACCTTTTTTCTCTCTTTCTTCCTAAAATTATTTCTTTATCTCATTAATTTTATTATTAAAAAATCTTATAATATCTCTTTCTTAATCTACTAAAATTTTAGAAGTTCGTAATTAAATATTATTGATTCCTTCAATAATTTTACTATGATCTTTATAAATCATCTCCATAATTTTCTTATCAGTTTGATCCAAGGCAGTTCTAGATCTCAATTCTTATTGTAATTCATCTATAGTTTTCTTAAATTCCATTTCCCTTGACACATATCTTGCTATAAGGTCCTCTCTCAGTTTTTTCTTATCTTCATTGTGTTATTATTATATCTCTTGCATTTTATTCAACCACTCAATTGAATTTAACTCACTTTTATTAGCTGAAGTAGATTATTATCCTTTACCCTTCTTCTACTTACTATCCTAAATATTATCTATCTTCTTTGCTTATAATAATAATTATTCTTATGTCAATTTAGACGGTTTCAATATACTATCAGAACTAATTGCTATATATTGCAATGCTTATACTTTTAGTTAAATCACCCGTAGTAGCATAAATACGATCTGCAATTTCTTACATTTTTTACATACTTTTCGTATTTTTTATGATTTACTATTCGTCAATTTTGGACATTTTTTTTTTTATATTTATTAATAATATAAATTGTGATACTCAAATGATTAAAAGAAGAGAATAATTAATGTAGAATTAATAATACTTAAATTTTCATGGTTTGAATACTTCAATAAACTTCAGCATGCTTTAATAAATCATTTTTCAATTATCCTAATGAAGTTGTTGTTAATAAAATTGCTTAATCAAGTAATTTACTTTATTAATTTCTTTATCTAGTTGATTACTAATATTCTTAATCTAATATTGAACATTCTGCTTGAATATTCTCAAATTCTCTTATTTTATTTTATAATCTAACATCTACTTCCTACTTTTCATTCTCACTTTATTTCAAATCATTTGATTGACTATCCAACATTCCTCTTTTATTAAAAATAAATACCTGTTACTTAAGTAAGAGATTTTGAAGCTTCATTAAATAAATCAGCTATTTGATCTTTATAGTCATTGTATGCAGCTTCTCTAGCTAATTCTGCTTAGTCTTCTCTTGTTCTTTCAGTCTAGATGTATGATTCAATTTATTTGAGAATTGTACTTAATTAAATTGCTAATTTTAATGCTTCCTAATATATATATATATAAAATGTAATACTTCTTCACTTGTCTATTTTGATAGAGATTATAGTAATTAAACAATATGTTTATACCCTTCAAGTTTGTAAGTATGTTTAACTTATTTTAAAATTTATTTCATTTCAACAAATGACTCAAACTTACGTTAACCTTTTTATACAGAATCGATAAATTGATTAAATGCTTACTTAATTTGATGAAAACCAAATAAGGCTTACTCAAGGTTATCTAGAATAGTATTATATGTTTCGTGTTCTTTCTCTCTTTTTTCTTCTGCTTATTTTAATTCTAACTTATAATCATTCTATCTTTATTATATGTAAAAATACTAATTCTTTTTATTTTCTTTCAACTGTTGCCACACTCTATTTCACATTTGGATTTAGAGTATCAATATATGATTTTAAAGTCACAGATTTAATTTTATAATTATCGATTTAGTCATTCAATTAACCTAAATTAATGTAACAATTTGTAGAGATTCTCTTGTGTTATTCTTCAGATTTGCTTTACACTTTTTCCACTTATGATTCAAGATTTTATAACATGTTGACTAAATTACCTACAGGTTCATCCGATTAAATATGCATTTGAATGGTTTCAAGAAGGGTTTAACCAAAGTTATCATCATTAAGCTAAATAATAATTTAATGTATACATCTTCCATTGCTTATCTGTATTGTGCACTTGTAGCATAAGTGTATACGAATAACACAAACAATAATAATTTCATATAATAATAAATGAAAATAAATCCGTTTTACATCAT
>JPFL01000257.1:3075-82053 GCA_000733385.1 Paramecium biaurelia
TAATGATTTTTTGATTGCTTGAAACTAATGCTTTCTATATCTATTTAATAAAATACAATTTCTACATCAATTATAATTCATCTTTATAAATTACTTTATTTTCTTAAGAATTAACCAATTACAGTAAATATTATTTCCTTTTTATAAAAGAATAATATTTAACATCTTCTAATCTGCTCAATTCATAATATTTGGATTTATTACAATAATCATTAAATTAAAGTTTATTTTGATTATTTACTTACAGCATAAATAGAAAATAAATATAAATTCAATGTTAATTCATTATTTTGACATTCTTTAATCTGAAAAGGGAATAAAGCAAGAAAAACTTAAAAAATTACAAAAATTTATCAGAATAAAATTATGTATTCAAATCTCAAATACAAATATATTTGCAAATATACCGAAGCTTACTTGAGTTCAAAGTTGACTTTTATTATTTGGCAAAAAGAGTCCTCGGTTTTTATGATTGTTTTGTTTCTCTGTATTCAGTCGTTTCTTAAAAAAATGATATTAATTTACATAATTGTTTAGAGAATCATAGCAATATCAAATTGAGAATTAATATAGTATGAATTAGGTTGAATCAAATATAAAATTGAGTAAATTTATCCTTTAACTCAATAAAATCATACGTGAGAAATGTAGAATAGTTGATTTGAAGAATGTTAGAAAGAAGGAGTTTAACAATGAAATCCAATAAAGCTTACAATTTGTAATTATTAAATAATCTTAAAGATAATGCTGAATAAAATTAAATAATAACCATTGTTAATAAATTGGGATTGCTTAGTCAGTTCTTGAAAGCGAGATCAAAAATGATATCTAATAAAATTTAGATTATTACCAATTAGATATTAATTGTGGGTAAACTAATTATTAACTAATGTGACATATATAGAATACAACAGATGTATAAATAGGTTTATTTCTGGCTATGTTGATAAGACCATCATTTTTCATGCAATAAAAATCTATATAAAACGATGTATTCATTATTATAATAATTGTATTTTTGCTAATATTAAAATTCATTAATATTTTACTTAATATCTTATTAATCAATGTGTTTGGTGCGCATTCAAATTTAATTTTCAAAAGAATGAGAATATTCATTGTACCTAACAGAAGGAGAAATTTATGAAATAATAAAAATTTGCAAAATTGATCCTTAAGTTCCAAATGTATAAAATATTAAGAATAAAATTTTTATCAATACCATCAAATAATCCTCATTTTGCTACTTTTTCAAATGAAAACGAAATAATTATTTATGAAGGGAAGAATTAATTAATTCCATAAGTTGAGAATCTGAGACAATTAATTCTTCATTTAAATGTTTTAACATTAATTCGTCTTAAAAATCATCAAATTTTGATAGATTGTTATCAATTCTTTTTCATTCAATTAATAATCAATAATAGCTTATTGAATATACTCATCTCTACCTAATTCGATCAAATACAATCAATTATTAATGAACAAATGATTATATAGTATATGCCCCATATTTTAAGGCATATTCGAGGCTTTCACTAATATCATCATAAATGTAAATTAAAGTAGCTTAAATAAAAATTTGTCGACATTAATAGCCCAATTACAATAAGTCCCAATATTTATCCCAATGATTCTTAAGAGATATACTCAATACACATATCTCCAGATTCTCAATTTTCTTTTAAATATAATTTTAGCTCTATAAATTTAATCTGTTTTATTAGTGAAATATTTACCACAACAAATTATGAATGGTAAACCTTATTACTAACTTATATTTCCTATAACAATTATTCATTTGTATTTTTATTTTGCTAAAAACTTTTTTAGAATCTCATAATTATTTATGAAGGGTTGTTATCAATAAAGATACAACTTTAAAGAGGTCTACCTCATCAAGAATCATCAGTAAAAGAATCAATACTGCCTTAGAATAGCTCACTTACTAAGGCTAGGTGGGATTTCTTGTTCAATATGAGGAATAGTCTTGTCGACTAATACTGGCTTTCACTATTCTGCAACTTATGATATCTTTTGTATAAATCATGGAGCTAATTGTTTAATCGGTTTTTTGGAGCTGTTGTGAAATTCTAATATTGTTCTTATCAAATTTATGGCGAAAATGTGAAGGAAAATAGTTAGGTAATTCAAAATTTGAATCTAAGCTGCTGGTCCAACTAGACATGTTTCAAGTGATTTTATACTTAAAAATAAGGATCCTCTCCATCTAAGGCAAGCGACAAAAGAGAACTTTAAGTAAATAAAAATCTATTACAATTATAGCATGACAAACAGGAAATTTAAAATGTACTTCAGTCAATGGTGCATATTAGAGACTAGACTGTAAGTCAGAGTATAATTGGTACACAATTAATTTAGTACAATAAGTATTTGACAGATGATAACATATAAAATTGCAATACAAAGAATATATGAAATAATGTAACCGTCTTTTTATAAAAATATGCAAAAGGAAAAAATCTAAATAAATATTAAGATGGACGTTCAAGTAATAACTTTTTGGATATAAATGTTATTTCGAATGAATAAAGGTAGATAATCACTAAATAAATATGAATAATTCCTTCCAATTAATAATAGTTTTATTAAGTATTTCTAATTAAAAGTGTTACAAAAAGTAGTGATTTTCAGAATGATTTTGCACTTTTACATATTGAACTGAGTTTTAATATATATATAGAATATTTTAAAGCAAATTTTCCACCATAAGCAAAAAATTTTCTTAATTTATAAAGCAATGACCTCAGAAAATTCATTCAAAGTTTTCTTGATGACAATCAATAACATAAAAATAACTAAATGTGAATAAATTATTAACAATTTATTTATTAATTTCTATCTAAAACCCTTCTCATCAAAGAAAAAGTCTTTACAAAATATTAATTGAATAATTGTTTCACAATTAAATACATTTATATAATCTGATTCATTTCATTCATATTAATATTATTATTATTTATAAAACTCTCATGAATTCCAAAATATTAAGAAAGAACATTTCGATATTAGATGATGATAAGTCCCTTCAAGAATAGAATTATAGAAACGTTAGTTTAAAAGAATAGATTTAATTGATAACAAATTCAACCTAATGTGAAATTTCAAATTTTCTGATTGATCATCATAATTTGATTTCTTCTATTAAATTAAGAGGTGGTGGGTGCTGTGGATCAATACCTATTCATCCTAATTCAATATCGAAGTTGCAATAAATTGAAGGCAATTTTGTAACTTAATTATAAACATTTACAAACATAATTGCTGAAAAATCTTTAAGTTTTTAAGATAAAATGTATCAAGACGAAGTACTTGCAGCATTCTAGTGGTTTTAAAACAATAAAGAATAATTTCATATTCTTTGTAATAATTAATCTGAAAATACACAAAACTATTAATTAATTGAAAAAACTACAGAATTATTAATGAAATAATTAATAATTTATGTAAAGCTGTCAGGCTTTCTTTTTTATTCATTACTCTAAATTTGTAATGATTTGTTGAGAATAATCTTTTCTCATTAATTAAAGAATGAAGATAGATATATGTAAGAGGAATTATAAAAGAACTTTTTAGAAAATATTGAGGAAGTTGAATCTCAAATGTAAGTAGAAGCAGTTAATATATGGATTAATGGAGCTAAATTCGAGCTTTAAATGATGAAAATTTGTGTATCTCATTGTAGGACTAATTCTGAAAAAGGAAAGGAATTAGTGATATCTATTATTAGTGGGCTATTTTCATCGATATCCTAACTAAAACCTAGTGAAGAATTAATAGATTCCTTAATTGAAGGAGGCAAATTTTTACTTTTAAATTTCTATAATAAATAAATACAAAATCCGCTTTAGGTATATGAAATCTATTTTTATTTCGAGAATCTTAAATGGTCTATAGTAAATCAATTAAAATTAGGTTATTCTATTCAAAATATAATAAAACAGATTCAAGATGGATATTCAAAATACATAAAACTATCTAAGGATTGGAGGATTCATTATTTTTGGGTGAATCTGATATCAGATATTATGTGTTATAGACCAATTTTATTTAAGGCTTAATTAAATTAATTGTTATCATAATAAACTTTTGATTAAGAAACTTGGAATTAATGTATCATTAAGTTGCCGTATAATAGGTTTGCTGGTAAGCTGAAATTATTTGCAAACCATAATTTTACATTTAAATAATATGCATCTTTAAAATTGTTTTAAGAGTACTTGATTCAAAATAAAAGTGATATTTAACTTTTACCATATTATATCAATTTTGATTTCAATACTCAATAGGGGGAACAATTTAAAGATGAAGATCTTTTTATTCAATCATTAACTAATCAATCAAACTTAGAAATTTTAAAAACATTAATGAAATAATTAGGATATTAAAATGACCAAGTACTTAGTAATTTTTTAACTGTAAAAAATTAATTGAGTCAATATGATACATATTTGAAGAATGATAAACAAATTGAAATCAAAATCTTTAGGTAAGAATTAAGATTTTTGATGAATTAAATTAAACAATCAACCCTACTATTATTATATTTGGTTAATGAGATAAATTTATTAGTAAATAAGGAACTTTAAATAAATACAATATTCTAAACGATTTTCTAAGGATACTTCATAACTTTAGGAGAATAGTCAAACATAATAAAGGAATAAATTTTAACAGTCATAAAAGAAATAGAAAATAAACATATATCTGAATTTTTGGGTAATTTACAGAATGTTTCTTAATTTTGGATATAAATTGCATAATATACAACTCAATCAAATTTAGAATTAATTGAAGGAAATCAAGAATTGGAAAAATCTCTTTAACTTTCATTGGACTAGAATATTACATCTTTTACTAACATAAATAACTACTTAGATAAATTTCATTTATAGGTCTCTAATATTAAGAAGAATTTCTTAAAGATATTAGAATAGTAGAAATACAAGGGTTTAATGAAAGAGTCAATTAGTTAAAGAAATCTAGGATAAATTATTATAACATTGTTTAATCCTAAATTGATAATAAAATTGATAAATGAAAGCGTTGAATATTATTAAAATCTATTACAGGAGAAAATATAAATTGTAAATGTGAAAGATGTTCAAAAAATTCTAATAACTATTCATTCAAACATCAATATTTATAAGGGATTATAAATGATTTTGAAATAGCATAAAAAAAAATTAATATCTATATCAACATATTTTTAAGGAGTGTTTGAAAATATAGGTGTTGTTCACATCGAAAACTAATAAAAATATGATATAGATATTAAACAACATTTAACAGCATTCATCCTAGAAATTAGAGAAAAACTACAGCTTTTGTTTAAAAAATATTAAAATTAGGAATTCACAAAAGAAGAATTAACAGATTTTAATATAATATCAAATCAAATTAGTAAAGAAATTGATAACATAAAAAACATGAATTGGCCAGAATAAATCAAAACTCATAATATTTTAATATTATCAGAAATTGAGATTCAAATAGAACTCATTAGTTTGGTCTAGTAAGACAAAAATAATACCTAATTAGAAATTTCAAAATTATTAGATGGACATCTTTAAGAAATAAATTCAGAAGACAAAACAAAAGAGTTCTTGTCCTTAAGTAAGGATATGAAACAACCATCTACCAATGATGAATTACTGAAATTGAAACTAAAAGATTTATTTGATTGTGAAGGACCATTAAATATTTTAGAAAACTTGATAACGAAATCTAAAAAGATAAAAAGAATATTTAAGTAAAATCTTTGTAATACAGCTTCTAAAAATTTATAAACTAATTTAGAATTATTGAATAAGTTAAAGGATACCCAAACATTAAGTCTCAAACAAGCTATTATTGATTTACAACAATAAGCCTTAGTATTTTGTTAAACGATTAATAAACATGAATAAATTATTTTTGATGAAGAATTTATAGCAAAGTGTTAAAATTAACCTAATATAGATTACATTCCTGCATTGCTACATATATTTAACTTTGATACTCTAAATTTTTAAGATTAAGTAATCCAGAATTAGATAGGAAAAGTTGATATAATATAAAATATGATTGTAGAATTGAAAAAAGACATGAAAATAAATCAAGAAGAAGATAATTTTGATATATTTTAAAATTCGTCTTATAAAGTTAGAGAACTAGTTGTATTCAATTTGATTAAGATACAATCAATCATTTAAGAATAAGAAGTATAAGAATTTTGTGAAAATTTATTAAAACAAATTTGGATAATTGAATAGCATCCAAGTGTTAGAAGCCTTCTAAAAAACGATGAAATGATTAGAATGCAGAAGAAGTTATTTTCTCAAGACTTACAAAATTTCTCAATTAAAATAAAAACAGAAATGTAAACAAGATTAAAATAGATTGAACAACTTGAAACTTAAGTTCTCCTTAGTGACAACTAAGATGAAATAAAATAATCACTTTAATAAGCTTATGATGATTTTGAAATATATTTGGATAACATAACAGATATGTCATAAAGATTAGATATTAGTTTAATTTTTTTAAGAGAAATTACTAAAGATTTGAAAAATATTAAATCATCCATAGATTCAATACTAACAAGTGTAAAATGTGTTGAAGATGACATAAGAAGATTGAGAGGTAAAAATTTTATGGAATTATTAACCATACGAAAGTAGAAAGTTCTATACTAAAAGCATGAAAATGAATAAGATTAAATTCATATCGAAATTAAAACTTAAGAATATGACCCCACTTCTGGAAATAAAAAAAAGAACAAGAGTGGAGAATTTGTAACATTTCTAATGAAACTTTAATATGATAATTATGATGGAGAAGTGAATGAATTTTTATGGAGTGATGATGAAAAGCAAAAAGATGTTATGTTAATAAAGGGAAAAGCAGGATCAGGAAAAAGTAGAGCTTCTCGTAACATTGAAGAATTTATATGGATTTGCGATTCTATTTCACCAAATTGGATTCCTATTTATGTGTCACTTCCTTCATTAAAAGATCCTAATCACAATTTAATTGAATAGGCTCTTGAGTCTGAAAATTACAACTTTGATAACATTTAGATAAGAGAATTTAAAGATGCTGTTGTAAATGGAAAATTAAAAATTGTCATTATACTTGAAAGTTACGATGAGATGAAATTTGATTGTATTGGAACAAATCTTTACCATACAAATAGAGTAACTTATGATCTAAACCTTTAATCGTAAGGATAAACAGTTAAGTTTATTATAACTACAAGAGAAGAAATATTAAATTCAATAGGATATTAAACATGGTTTTATGGATCGAATTTATAAAATCTTAAAGAAATAGAAATATTACCTTTTAGTTAAGAATAGAGTTCTTAGTATCTTAAAATATATGCTGAAATTAGTGTAAAGAGAACAATTAAAAGGTTCTATGAATTTCTTAAACAATTAAAAGGTTAAAATTTTTAATTAGAGGAGTTTAAGTTGATTTGGGGTCAAATAGAAAATACAATTAATGCTATTATATTATAACGAAAAAATTCAGAAGTTCTATTTTTAATTTCAGATGTTGAAAGGATAATATAAACAATTTAAACTGTTGACTTTTTTAGTTTTATCAAATCAAATTAAATGTTATCTTTAAAAAAAGAACTTCTTTAATTATGGGGTGAATAAAAATTTTCATCAGTAATTAAAAATGTAAATATAACTCATCTATTGAGTACTCCCTTTATGATGGAAATAATTGTTTATGTATTACCCAAAATGTCTTAACTTTTCTCCAAAACAAACTTAATTAGAGAATTACTGACAAAAAATTTTATGATTTTAAAAAGGGAAGCTAAAAATTCAGAAGCAAAGATAGAAATTTATTCAAAATAGAACAATAATTTTGAAGTTGAAAATGAAATGAAAATTAAAATGATGAAAGAACTTGAAATTAAATAATAATTTACTTAAATTTTAGAAGATTTAGATAATTAAAACTTTTTTGAATCATTTTCAATAGCCGATTCTTTGGAATATGTAAACAATACTACCATTTTTTCTAATAAAAATTTTAACGTCAAATTTGATGCTAATTTTATAGTTTCAGCTTTCAAGCTCAATTAATATACTGCATTTGATTTTTATGAAATATTTGTAAAATTCTATCACAATTAACAACTATAAAAGTTAAAAGATTTGGGTAAAAGTATTAAAGAAGAAAGTATGCTATCAGATTTATAAGATTTTTCAATATTTTTGGCTATAGATATGTCTTTACGATAACTTACATAAGTAAATTATAAATAAAAAGGAAAATTATATATTTTTTAAGCTTAGGAAGAGAGGAGGGTTGAAGTCTCTTGGGAAGATTCATATTTCAGTGAAAATTAAGATGATTTTGAGTATAAAACACTATTACGAAAGTGCATGTTGATTAATTCAAAAGGCAGTTTATATGCATTCAATCATAAATCTATATAAGAATTTTATGTAGCCAAATATATATTAAATTTAATTGAGACGATCTTTTTTGAAGAAAATAGAAAAGTGAATTAAAATTTCTTATTTAAAAGCAATTTTAACAAAAATGAATTTAACTTATCGTTAGAGCATTATTCTGGGACATTAGAATTGTTAAAACCTAAGATAAAATAGATTGAAGATATTAAGAATAAATTAATTTAAATAGCATTATTATCTAGGAAAGATGTTGTAAATAATCTTATTAGATCAGCTTCAAATTCAATGTATATCCTAAGTTTTTTAAGAGAACATTTTGATAATATTGATTTAAGTAATTTATATATTGCAGATACAAAATTGGATGGAATAAGTTTTTATTAATGTAATTTGAACAACTCTTAATTTAATAATATATCTATTGATTCATGTAATTTTAATTGTGCAACAATAGAAAATGCTACTTGGAAAAAATTGATTTGTAAAGAAAAACCATCATTTTTAGGTCATAAAAAAGCAATCAAATAAATTGTTTTTAGTGATGATGGAAACATTTTAATATCAGGCAGTGAAGACGGAGTTATTCTGAAATAGGAGTTGTTAGCTGATGAAGAACCTAAAAAAATACAATTACCTAATGATGAAAACTTAATAATGTTATCTCTAGGAAACAATTTGCTTGCTTGTCTTTCTAAAGGTTTTTTATATTTTTATAATTTAATTGATTTGAGAGAATTAAAATAGTTCCCATTAACAAGTAATTATTTCAAAAATATTTTTGATATTAAATTATCCACAAATGATAAATACTTAGCAGTCTTAAAAAGCAAAGGTGAAATAATCATTTTGTTAGTAGAAACTCTACTAAAATAATCAGCGTAATAATAAAAATATTTATCAAAACAAAAGAATTAAAATATCATTAAAAGTATAGCAATTTCTCCAAATTACCAACTTTTAGCTACAGGTGACACTCAAATTAAAATTTGGAATGCTACTAACATTTCAGATGTTTAACAAATCTTAGAACTTCCAAAATAAAATCATTATATACATGGAATTGCATTTTCAAAAGATAATTAGGTATTAGCTGTTGGAGGGGATAATAAAAAGTTAGAATTTTGGAATATTTAGAATCTTAATCAAGTTTAATTATAATATACTTTTGATTCATAATAAAGTATAAAATAGGTAGCTTATTCAAATGATGGTAAGCTATTTGGTTCGAGATCTTGCTATTCATTGAAAATATATGAGGTTCAAAAGTTACCCGATCAATAAGAGTTTTTTAGAGTAAGTACTACACTTCAAGTAGATTTAATTGAAATATCTACAGATTCTTAAATTTTAGCTTGTAGCCATAATACAAATCAATAAATAAGCATATGGGACATTAAAAATCTACATTAAATTAAGATGCTCTAGATTCTTTAAGAACATTCTAAAAATATTTCAACCTTAAAATTCAGAAATGATAATTTAGTTTTAGGTTCAGGTAGCTTAGATAATACAATTTGTCTCTGGGATTTACTAAAACTATAGTTAATTGTTAAATTAACAACTCACTTAGATCAAGTTTTAGATCTTGCTTTTTCATCTGATGGATAGTAAATGGTATCTTCCAGTTTAGATACAACAATTATTTTTTGGGGTATCAGTAACTTGGATAAACCAGAAATTTAAATGACTTTATAGCAACAACTCGGAGCTAAAAAGATTATTTATTGTCCAAATAAATAGATCTTGGTATCATTATATGGCTAAACTTCTAATGAAATAAAATTTTGGAATTCTGCTGAATTTAATTTGATTTCAAGTTATGCAATTGAAGCCTAGTTTACAGACATAAATTTTAGTGAGGATGGAGAGATAATGATATCCTTAAGCTAGGATAGAATTCTTAGAATATGGAAAATAAATTAATAATGTTTCGATATTGATAAATAAATCAAGATTGATGGTGAAGGATAATTATATAAAGTGTATTATTAAAATAGCTAAAATATTATTGCTCATATTGGATAACAAGTTTATCAATTGTAAATATAAAATGAAAAAATCTCTAAAAAACATCGTTTTCATTTTTCGAATAAGTCTGATTGTATTTCAGTATCATAAAATAATAAAATTATTGCTATTAGAGATTTTTAGGATCTTAATAGAATTGAAATTATAGTTATTGAAAATTATAACAGTTAAAATAATATATATTTTGAAGAGGAAGATTATATCAAAGACTTCTAATTTTCAAATGATTCCTCGCTTTTAGCTGTTGCAACAAAGAAGGGAGCATTTATTTAAGATATTATAACAAGTTAAATATTGTAGAATTTTAAATAGAGTAGATGTTGTGCTTTTATTTGTTTTATTGGTAAAACATAATTAGCAATTGTATTAGTTGGATAACTAGTTATATATGATATATAAGATCTTTAATAAGCAAAAATATTATCTATTATTTAATTACCTGATGTTACTTTGAAAATGTTATTACTAGAGAAAAGATAATAAATTTGTATATTTAGTGAAAATTGTATAGCATTGATAAACTTGTTAGAGTTATCATCAATTAAATTAATAGAAATTGATAAGGGAGAAAAATCATTGGATTTAATTGCTGATTCTGAATAATTATTTATAGGGATGGGAGCAGGAGAACACATTTAATTTATTTCCCTTTAAGATTCAATTACAATTGAAAAAATATACCAACTAAAAGAATAGAATAATTATCCTAGATACAATTATAAAAACTTTTCATAAGATTGTAATATTTTCTCAGTTCTATCAGATAAATTGAATTATTTTTAATTTGAAATTAGTTCTGATTAGATTTTAAACTAAGTGAATTTGAATATGTTTGATTCAAAGCCCTGTGCATTAAATAATTAAGAAACCTTATTAATTTTAAGTAAAACAGAGTATGAAAACCTTGAAAAAGTATTACAAAAATTATTTTTAATTGAGCTTGCAACTTAAAAAACCATTTCTTGTTTTGAAGAGATACCCGATAAAAAATTCTAGTGTATAAATTTAATGTTCTCCTAAGATGGATAAAATTTTGTTAGTAGTTATTAAGATCTAACAATTAAGTTATGGGATACTAAATCTTGCAAATTGCTCTCTACTTTTAAAACAGATACTACTAGAATAGAAATCCTTACAATTTCAAGTAAAGGAATATTAGCTTAAACAAGTAATGAAATCATAAAGTTATGGGATTTAAATGCATTAAAACAATAATAATTTGAAATGGATGGTCATTCTTATTCAGTTAATTAACTATGTATTTCTTCAGATGGTTTCTAGTTGGTGACAGGATCAGAAGTTGAAATAATTAGATGGGATTTGATAGAATTAAAAAAACTTGATTTATTAATTAAGGGTAAATCACTTCCATCCCAATTTTGCTTTTCACCCAACAATCAATATTTTATTGCTATAGATGATTAAGAATTCATACATATCTGGAAATTTAATACAAAATATATTATTGAATTTCACAAAAAATATTGGTGTAAGTTAGGATGGCAGCAATAATTAAGTGTAGATTAAAATCTAGTTATTTGGTAGAATGATAAAGCTAAACTATTTATTTTGAATTTAGAACAAGTAAGTAAATAGAAATAATTACCATTTTAATCTGATTCAAAGCTTCCATCAAGAACTATTATTCTTTCAACAAATTTCCTTATAAAAAGCAATCCATTAGAGATAATTTAGATAAACAATAAATTAGAATTAAAAAATGAATAGATAGTTGGAATATAAGTAAATTAAATAATAAAAATGGCATTTTGTGCTATTTCATTGAGATTGGCTTTACAAGATCAAGATTATTCTATTATTATATGGTCAATTGAAAAAAAATAAAAAGTAGCAATATTAAATTCTAATGAAAAAAATACTAAGATTTTATCTATGACTTTTTCTGGTAATAGTAAGGTATTATTCTCATGTCATATTGATCAAAAAATAAGATTGTGGAATATAACTGATAAATTTGAGTTAATTTCTTTATAGGATCTAAGCAAAGATTAATATCTAACATCTGGAAGAGATATACACACTCTTTATTTGTTTCCGATTAAAGATGAGGATTATATAGCTATATGGTCTGAATCTTTTGGTGTATGGACCGAAGTTACTGCATATTTGATAAGTTTTTAGATTTCCAAAGCTAGATATTCATTATTGGAAAATCAACCTAACGAAACTGGTTTGGAAAATTTCTCTGTTGGATTTAATGAAGTGGGTAGTTTGATTGCTATCTAATTTAAAACAACACTTAAATTGTACGATATATCATAAGAATAGATAAAAGTTATTGCAATTTTAGAGAGAAACCCGCTTGAAAAATAATTATTTTCTTCTATTCTAATTTTTTCCCCTGAAGTGAAATATCTACTATCATTAGGAATGGATCACACAATAAGATTGTGGGATATATCTGATTATAATTCTATTAAATTAAAAGTTAATTTGCCAAAACCTGTTCAAGCTCTGGCATTTTAATTTCTAAATTCAGAAAAAATAAGGATTTTTAGTATATCTGGTGTTATAATTGATTAGAATATTTCAGAATATACAGAAATAGGTGTTATTGAAGATTAAAATTAGTTTGATTTTAAAGCTGCAAAAAAATAAGTAAAAGTATCTAAATATATTGGTAAAATCTAAAATCGAACTTTGGAGATTTTGGATTCTCAAACAAATTAATTAAAATATACTTTGAATAAATTTAGTTCCAAAATAATGACAATCTCATTTGTTCCATCTGAAGAGTAATTCATACTTGGAATGGATGATGGATCAATATTATTCTATAAGATTGATTAGTAAACATTAAATACATTTTAAATGCCAGTTTGCTATCATATTTTTGCAAAAAATCCTCTTTTATCAGCTTTACATTGTAATATTAGATAATCTACTTTTTAAACAATTGAAAATGAAAATTTTGAAAAAGTATTAAGTTAGAAAGGAGCCATAAAATGAATGAGATTTTAATTGATAAGATATTGATTAAATTATTTGGACAATTAAATAAACAAAGCATTTTTGGTTTCATTATAAATAACTTTTTGTTTATTATTATAAATTTTTTGTTTTTCAAATTTGATAAATAGTCATTTAATTTATTTAAAAAACTACCAAAGCAAAATCACAAATAGAAATTGTTGAATATTTTATAATTTTAATTTAATAATTTAGAATAACATCTTTAAAATTCTATTTAAATTATGCATACTATTCAAAAAATATAATATTGCCTTTCATCGGGAAGTCATAAAGCATATAATTACTTAGGTAAATTTCAATCATATTTTATTTGATAAAAAGATATATTAATTGTTTTAGATCAATAAGGGTTCATATCTAGGAAACATTCTTATATTTAATAAAAATAACACAATTCTTATAAACTAAACTATAAATATATAACAGATATTTATTTTGAGATTTTGAGGATTTCCTCTCAAAATCTGAAACATAATTTATACAACTTTAACTATTTTATTAATTCATTCATTGAAATCTTAACCAACAACATTTTTGAACCTCATTCTTTCTTATAAGAATTAAACAAAAACTTCTTTTCTTTTGATTTCTGTTTATCATTTCTAAAAGGTATATTTTTAATAATTGTATGCTAAATTTTGGAAAACTAAAAATTGAAATACAAAATAGTTTATTGTTTTCTTTCGATAATTAATGAAAAAAGTTTAAGATCAACAATTTTGTTAAGAACATGAAAAAAAGTTTTTGTTCTTTGGAACATCCTTGACGACTATGAAATAAATGAAACTTTGCGAAAAATGCATTATTTAATAGGATAAGAGTTTGATTGAATTAGAGGATGTAAAATTAAAGTATTAAAAATTAATATCAAAAATGGTTAAAGAAACTCAATTTAAAATAGCAAATAATACAGTTATTTTTAAATAGTTTAAAGAGTGCTTATTATAATGTTAAGCTAAATTCATTTAATAATTATAATAAATTCGTTCATAATTAGAATATTATGTTGATCTTATGAATGAACTGAAGGTAGATATTTCCGATGATTTTTCAATAGAAATAATTTAAAATATCAGCAAATAGCTGTCAACCTAAAATTAAACTCTTAAATAAATAAAATAATCATTATTGAATGAACTAAAACTTTGTTCCTTTTCAGAATTCCAGAATAGCTCTCAAAAACTTTTAGAGTAATTTACATTTGAAAAAGATGACTCCTAATATATAATTGAGAAATAACTTTTTAAAGAGCTTGAAATTTACGATAGTTAATCTTATAATGATTGGAGATGTGAAAAACATGATAAAGAAGTTATTTTTGTTGATTTAAATTTTTAAAAAACTTTACCCAATAGATTAGCTTGCTTTGATTGTGTATTGGAATATTAAGTTAAACTTACCGAATTATAATAATTTTAATTAAGATGGTAACACCATGCCACATAGATAAAAGAAAATATCAATCTTAAAGAGAATAGATTTTATGCAAATTTAAAAAACAAATAACATCTTGTAAGTTAATTATCAAAAGAATTCTAAAGAAAAATTAATTCTTTGAAAGATGAGTTAGAAGATATTTATAACAAAAGATAGAATAATATAAACAATTGCCTTATCACGAAAGAATGGAGATCATTAAGTTTACAAGAACTAACATAAATAGCTGATTTATTATCTTAAAATTTACAAAGTACACCAGAAGAAGAATCTTAATTGAAAACTGAAGATTAATAAATAAATCAAAAAATTAATTCTACATACTAGTATTTAAATGATTTAATAAATACTTGTTTCAATAATATTTTAGGGGAAAACTTTACTAATAATAAAGAGGAGGATATCCTTTCTCCTATTACAAGTGAGGAGAGCAACTACATAGAACCTGAGGAAAAGCTCATTCAAAATAAAATAAATCATAATTAAGGAAACATCAATAATTTATAGGATTATAATGCAGTTTAAGAGGAAATTACAGCAGCTATTTTTAATAACGATGGTTCTATTTTTTTGATTGGACATTCATCTGGGAATATATAAATTTTTTAGTTTTTTGGTGAGTAATTAAAAGTTATCCAAAAATTAAATCAGCATAAAGGGGCTATATACAGTTTTTGTTTTTTTAAGGATTCTCTATCTTTTTTGTCTAGTAGTAAGGACGAAACAATTAAAATATGGTCTAAAAATAATAAAGGATTTTGGAATTAACGTATCTAATTAGAAAGTGGTTATGGAAGTGTATATTGTACGATTATGAACAAAAATGAAAATCTTTTAATAGCTGGTTGTAAATTTTAAATGATATTTTGGAATAAAATATAAGACAACTGGAATTTTCATTAGACCATAAATTTTTCAAGTAAATCAGTAAGAAGCATGAGTTTGAATCCTTCATAATAACTACTTATTTGTTCATTTTAATGTTGCTCTTAAATAATTGTATGTTAAAATTTACGTTAGAAAAACACTTGGGTGTTAAAATAAATAATTGAAATTGGCGAATTGGCTTATAGTGTTTGCTTAATAAATGATTACCTGTTTACTTGTTAAGTCATTAACAAAGATGTCCTATATATATTCAAAAAAGACAAGGATACAAAAAACTTTATTAAAAAAGAAGAAATTAAAGTGGTTGGTGGAGAAAATTCTGAATATTACTTTCCTTAGTAATTTGCTAATTCTAAAACGATTCTAATCAGTATAATTGGAAAAACAATTAATCTAATAAAAATAAAGGAGGATGAAACTTTTATATTAGAATAAACAATTTAATCTTAAGATAATTATATTTTAGGTACACTATCAAAGAATGATAAATATCTTGTTACATGGAAAATGGAATCATAAATGTTATAAATATGGAAATTAAAAAATGATAAAAAGATACTATTTGAATTAATATCAAATTATGTCTAAGCTTCTTAGAAATGATAAGTTTAATTAATATTATATATTAAATTACTATAAAGTTAATTGTTCAGAGTATTATGTATAAGTAATTTCTATTTTCTAGATATTTTCATTCTAGTTTCTTTAATAGCATCGAATTTTCAATCATTCCTTACAATGATTGTTGTAATTGATTGAACTCCACTTATGATTCAATTTATCGCTTTATGAATTAATATTGTAAGAAAATAGTTATCTAAAATAGTCTCATGAATAAATAGTTTATCTTAAATACTGAGTTTATTTAATTGATGAAAATAATTTGATATTTTTAATCCAAGTATAGAAATTCAAAGATAAAAATAGAAATCTATAAGATGAAATAATATACTCTATAACTCTATAGTTTAGAAATTGTATATTTTTAATTACAAATTTGCCCTAATAATATTAAAATAAGGTAAGAATTATTATTTGTCAATTAAATTCACATAAAATATTTATTCGATATATTAATTATGACTTTCAACATTAAAATTCATTCTCTATGTTTTCCTAATTACATATATAAAACGAGGTTTACGAACATAGAAGCATTCTTAACATCTTTCTAATATTTATTTAATAGTTTCTTATCAACTTCTGTATTAGAATTTCTATGAATTCCTAGAGATTGAAGTATTAATACATCAATTTAGAATACTTTACTTTGCATTTTGACTCTGCCACTTCACATGTTAATAAGTGATTGTTAACATATAATTTAGGTGTATTGCTTATTAATTATGAAAATATTAATTACTCTGATAGTGACATAATCTATATCAACTATCATAGGTTTTACAGAATTTAAAGAACCATAGGAAGTGATAGCACTAGCTTTAGAACTTTTTGGAATAGCTATACTGTTACTTTTAAAGAGGATGAATTATTCTGACTTAATTCAAAGATTACTGCTTTTATCCATGGCATTGATAATATTTGTATTGATGCCAAATTCTCAGTTTAAATTTTATACAGGAACTTATCATATCGTGCTTCGCATATAACTTCAAAAATAATTAAGTAGAGGTTTGCTTCTAGAATGGTTGGGTAAAAAACTGAATAAATAATGAATTAGTCTTACTTCTAGTCATATTAATATTTGGTACATCTCCTGAGATTCATGAAATATTTAGAAGTGTATTTGTATGGATAGCAATAATGTTAATGGAATGTTTTCTATACTAGGATTAACTTAAAAACGAAGCAAATAAACAATAACTAATCATACAATCAAAAATAAACTACACTATGGTGAATAATGATGGATCAAATCCGAGGAACATTGGAGATAGGATCATGGATCCAAAAGTGACTTCGTTATTTTTAGATGACTAATATAATGTTTAAGAATTTTCTAAATAAAGTGTCATATATTAACTAATAGAAGGTGAAGTGTAACATCTACTTTAGGATTTACAAATAAATAAAATTGACTCAAAATCAAGATAGTTATTACCTTCAAAATGCAAATAAATTTCATTAAAATATTTTCTAGACTATGTTAAAAAAAATGCTATTCCAATGGTGATATAAATTATTGACTACACTCATCCAAAGATAGAAAATCATTTAATTAAAATCATTTACTAAAATGATTTTGAAATTCAATTTTATGACGTTGAAGAAAGAGATAAATATCAAAAAAGAAGATATATTTATGCAATTTTAAAATAATTATTTAATACTATGTCACATGAGTTTGGAACATCTCTAAATTATTTACTGGCTTTATCTTAAGTAGCAATAGATAAATATAATGATAAAGAGTTATAATCCTATTTTTAACCTATTAAAGATACAGGAATGATAATGTACCATTTTGTTTTAGACATGATTGATTTTAATGCTCTTTTGGGAAAGAAACTAGAATTATATTTTGAAAAAATAGATGTAATATATATCCTATAATATTAAAGATTATTGAAATTCTCGAAGAAGTAAAAAGTATTTTTTCTCATTCTTTATAATAAAAAGGATTAACTATTAGCTATGAAGTATTTTTAAATGAACAAACTATCTTCACAGATAGAAGAAGACTTAAATAAATCTTAATAACCTTAATTTCAAATGCTTAAAAATTTACATTCAAAGGAAGTATTAAAATGCTAGTTAAATCAACTGAATAAAATAAGTATGTCCAATTTGAAATTATTGACACAGGAGTTGGACTCACAACAACTGAATTGGAAACATTAACAGATGTACTTAAAACAGACTATAAAAATGAATAAAAGATATCTAAAAATACAGCTGGATTTGGATTGGGAAGTTATTTATGTAATAAAATTGCAATGAGTCTTACCAATCTAAAGTATGAAGAAGGAGGAGGAATTAGGTATTCAAACAATTAAGATGAAAAAGGTACTAAAGTAATATTCAAGATAATTAATGAATAATTAAATATCAATTATACTTTAGCTGCTTAATAAGAGAATTCGAGTGGTATTATAAAAATAGGAAAAAATGTGATTGTGGATTTAAAACAATCATAAATTGAATTAAGTTTAAGTGGACTGAAGAAACCATTAACTAAAAGATTTAGCACTGTCATGGTACCAAAAGTAAAAAGCTTTCATGAAGATTAAAATAGAGAACATACTTATTTCAAATAACCTACAAAAGATTGTTTTTAAGGAATGTAAATGTAGTACACAAAAATAGATTCAGATAGTGTAAATGAAGAAACTAATGAAGAAGATTATTAAAAAAGATTATAAATTTAAAATGTGAAATTTACTTATGGTCCTAGTGACATAATTCGTGAATTAAGATAACAATCAATTGGAGTAAGTGAACCTTATGTTCCAGATTGCAAATGTAAGACCATTCTTATTGTTGATGATGAAATGATTAATATTTTGGGATTAGAATTAATGTTGAAATCCATGAATTTGGAAGCTGATCATGCATTTAATGGTTTAGAAGCAATCAATAAATTAGAATAAGGTATTTCTAAAATTATATATAAAAAAGCTCATTGTTTATACAGTATCATTTTTATGGATATCAACATGCCAATTATGGATGGTTATGCTACAACAAAAGTTATTTTAAATAAATACAAAGTAGGTTCACCTAAAATAATTGCTTGTACTGCATTTACTGATAGTCAAACAAGATAAGGATGTTATGAAGTTGGCATGTCTCATTTTATTAATAAACCTGTCAATAAAACAGAACTATAAAAATTGTTGTGTTACCTAATAAAATGATCTTTAGTATAATATATTTATAATTTTCATTAATCTCTTATTCTTGACTTTAGATCACATGTGGCCAAGGCAACACTGAAAGCTATCACAAAATTTATAGGTTCCTTAAAATCCACTATGAATACCCCTGTTTAAATCTTACCCATTTTAAGAACCTATATCTTTTCTTCATTACAGTGTAAACCCAACAAAAAATTCCTTTTACTTGCTTTTTACATCCTTTCTGAATCCTACATATGCCAAACTCTTTTTTTCGAATTATATATTGGCGGAATTGTCGAAATATAATCACAGCCATTAGGGTAATAATCTGAATCAAACTATAAAGGCACATTCTTTAGTTAGCCATTAGAAATTAACAAACGCATTCGATTATAAGATTCTGTATAATTACTGCAATGAATTATCTTGATTATAGAAATCAATTAATTAGGTTTCTTCCAAAGACTCAAAACTTCATCTTCTATTTTTAAAGTCCATTCAAAACTGTCCTTTTCAAATTAAGAATCTGAAGGATCTCTTGTATATATTTGCCAATAATTTTTGTATTTTTTTGCATACATGTAAATTGAGTAATCTTCTTTGAAAATCATACATTCATCATTTTTTTTGTTATACTTATGAAATTGGCAATATTGTAATTCTGATGGAATTTCAGAGTATAAACTCATATTTTACCCAAACCCTTATTCTATTAAATCCATTAGATCTAATTTTGGCATTTTTCTTGTCTATACTGGTAAAGGTAACATTATAATTTATTATAAAAATTTATCAATATACCACCATACAAATATTCCTCTAAACTCCCTAAATTTTTAGTGCTATTTTTATTCACCAAAACTTTCAAATGTGACTAATGAGTGAAACTATAGCTATTCATACTTTGAATTTTGATTTCTGGTTTAAATTAATTTATATCAAAAATATGGGAGGACTTTAATATTTAAATTTGTGATTTTAAAAAATGATGTATTCTTTACTCACTAACTAAATATTAAATTATATTGATATGCATTTAAGAATTTAATTCTATATTGAGAGTAAACCAATATTTTTTTTATTTTTCGATAATTTTAAAGGTATTTCTAGGTTGTAAATGTTTTTAGTTTTCATCATAAAATTCATAATATGGATCTGTTTCATGTATTTTAAATGGTGCATAATTGATTTCTATCCAAGTTTATTGTCTAGTATTGTTATTAAATATTCCTCTTCAACCAATCATATTTGAGTATACCAGATTTAAAACCCCCCTCATAATATAATTTCAAAATTAAATAAAAATATAAATAATAATGGCAAGAACAAAATAAACTGCAAGAAAGAGCACTGCTGGTAACAAGAAACCAACCAAGCATTTGGCTACTAAGGCTGCAAGAAAAACAGCCCCAGCTGTTGGAGCAACAGGAGGTTTAAAGAAACCCCACAAATTCAGACCAGGAACTGTTGCTTTGAGAGAAATCAGAAAATATCAAAAATCAACTGAGCTCTTAATCAGAAAACTTCCATTCTAAAGATTAGTCAGAGAAATTGCACATGAATTCTAAAAGGAACTCAGATTCTAAAGCTCAGCTGTCTTGGCACTCTAAGAAGCTTCTGAAGCTTATCTTGTTGGATTATTTGAAGACACCAACTTATGCGCTATTCATGCTAGAAGAGTTACAATCATGTCAAGAGATATCTAATTAGCTAGAAGAATTAGAGGTGAAAGATTCTGATTAATGAATTCTTATAAATTCAATTAAATTAGTAATTATAAAAAAAATTTGTAAATATTCAACTAATTGAATCTCTTAATTTAAAATAAAGGAGAGTTAATAGCAATAATTACATTATTCTATTTTATTCTCTTTAATTTTAAATTACAAGAATTCACCTACCAATTATATAATTCCTTCTTAATGTACTATTATATATTAATTATTTCTCTTTTTTTTAATTTCTTAACATTAATTTTTTTCAATCCTATCTTATTTGGTGCAGGTCGTTGGAGTACATAATAATTAGGCTTTAGATACATCTTAAAGATTGATTTTGGTATAGAAGTCTTAAAATTGTCAATTTACCCTTCATTTGAAGTGTGTTTAGGTTGAATCCTCAATATTTTTTTAAGTTGAATTATTTTTTTAATTCTTTTATAACATATAACTTATTAATATGGGGGATTTTTCACAATGTAGGATAATTACTGATCATATTTTAGATCTGCCATCAAATTTTTAAATTTTAGAATCAACTAATAATTACATTTTAAAAGTACCAAGAAACAAAAGTTTTTATCTTGAACTTTTATAATTATTTACTCAAGAGTTGAATTTTAAAATTCTAATGTATATATTCATAAATCTGAAACTCGTATATATATATATTTTTGATAAATGAAAATAAATTGCTAGTATTAGAATTTTAATCATTTAATAAAATTAAAAAGAGTAAAAATGTTTTTTAATTAAAAATAATAAAATTAAATTTGGACAAATTGAAAGAGACTTATCAATATATTCAATATCAATATCTTTATTTTTTCTTCTATTTTAAACCAGCTGTAATTAGAACCTTATTATTTTTATGCCAAGAGTTTGTCATTTTTACTAATTATGAATATATTTCATCAAATGTATTCATAGTATTTTCTACCCACTAATATCATATTTTATATAAATACTTCAATTGATTTTTCAAATAAATCTTTCATTTCTTCCCGTTTGTATGTTGGATATATTAAGGGTTCAAGTGTGGTTTTCAAAAACAATTTTTCTTGTTGAGTCTTTGGATCAGGTATTATCTTAAGATTATTTCATTTAATATATATACTTTAAGAGGACCTTAAGGTCTAGCATTTATTTTCATTTCAATACTTAAATGATTTTAATTATTTTCTAATACTTTAATTTCTCTAAACTGTCCTACTATTAATTCTTAGAGAACAGAAACAATGATTAAAGAATTAGATTCTAAAATTTAAGTTTTGTTAATATTGCTTACTCCTAGAGCCCATGGCGAATATAATATTGTAAATCCCAATAATCTGATAATAATAAAAAATGCCATAATCATTTTTTATTATTAAATTTTAATATTTTTAATGGCTCCAAAAGAGTTGAATTCTAATCTTTAAACTTCAAAATTAAAAAAATATTAATCTGGTGGGAATTAATAATTTTAAGTTATTGAAGCAAGAAATGAGAAAAACTCTGGTTTAAAACTAGATTCTTTCATATTATCAGATAAAATAATAGAAAGCTTTTAAATAAATAATTTGACTTTATTAATCCTGTTTGTCTTTTCCTTATCTGATATTTAATCATTTTCTAGCCAATTTAATGATTCTTTTTTGCTCCAAAATACATTTAAATCATTTTCAGCAAAATTTAATATCCAATCAGCACCTTCTTACATTGCTACATTTACTATTTATAAACTATTTTCTTTATTAGCTTAGAGTTTTTTTCTTTTTAAAATTTATCTCTTCATTTCTAAAAAATACATTAGTATAAATGCCAATGCCTTCAACATAATTTTTAAATTTCTCTTTCCTCTTTTTCTAGATTTATTTTATTACAATTCAATTTTTTTATTAAAAACAGTTTTTGGTTATTCTACTTCTTCTTTGATTGATGGAAGACCTTAAGTTTATTTTTATTTTTCTCCATCCAAAGATTTTAATGAATGAGCACTCTTCTTTTAAGAATGCTTTTTATCTAAAGGTTGTATTTCCTATTCTTAATATTTTTATTAATGTTTCCTTTTATCAATATGACTCTTTCTTTTATTTTAAGTTTCAGTAACATATTCATATTCACTTGATTAATATTATTGTTAATTTTTTTAATTTTATTCTTCATCAAAATTCCATTAATCTAAAATTTAATTCCTTATCTTGATATTTTCTTCTAATTGTTGCTTTGATTATAAATTTAAACCATTGTGATTTTCAATAATTTCATCTGATTAATTATAATTATAAAACTTATTCTTTTCGACTGGTTAAAATAAACTCTAACTTAAATATTATGGACCTTAAAAAATAGGTGAATTTTTATAAATTGGACCTGCAATAAATATAGGTTACACATGAGGAGTAAAAACTTATGATGAAAACATTTTATTGTATTGATAATTATCATAGTATTATTATTACATTAAAACTGGGTAATCTGGTTTTGGATATCCAATATTTCCATAAAAATCTATACTTTACATTCCAGCATTTTTAAATGGATTTTATTATGCTTGATTAGGATAATAATTTGGAGTAGAGAATTCTCGAAACATAACAATATAATTTTTATACAAAAAGTATTAATTAATAAATATTACAAATGATCATTAATTAGATTAGTCTAAATTATTTTTCTTAAGAAACTCTTTAGGAATTCTATCACTTGTTGTCTAATTATTATTCAAAATTTAATACTAATGTAGAAAATTAATCTAAAACTCTCTCAATAGGACTAAACACAACATTTGCAACTTTTAATCCAATTCCTTCTGTCATTGTACTACAAACTTCAATAGGTTTCTTGGCTAAATAAACTATTTCATCTCCAAGAGCTTTTGCCAATGGAATAGATCCTGAACACACTCCTGCTACTATTCCTTATTTTATTATTGTCATAAACATAGTTTACATTCTAAATAATAAATTATTGTTACCCCAATACTATATTGGTTATATTTTGAAAGGCCTTAAAGGAAGTAATCAATTTTTAAATTAATTATGAATCATTTCTTATTAGATGTTAGTATTATTCAAACATAAATTTGATGAAATCTCTATCATTTTCAAATACTAAATTATGTATTTAAGCTCTCTTTAAAAATATAAATAGACTGTCATATGAAGCCAATCGAACAAGTCCTTTTAATTTTCCATCTAATTTAACACCACTCCCATCAAATGTAATATAGCAATAGATTCGTTCAATATTCAAAAAATTCACTTTTATTGATTTTTCTATATAAATATATATTAATACTTAAC
Organism: Paramecium biaurelia; assembly: GCA_000733385.1. Lineage (NCBI taxonomy): Eukaryota > Ciliophora > Oligohymenophorea > Peniculida > Parameciidae > Paramecium > Paramecium biaurelia. The sequence continues at coordinate 27,669 of JPFL01000257.1, forward strand.
TCACTAATTCTAGAGAAAGTAACTTAATAACCTTCTTACACACAGAATTCAATAATAGACTCTTTATCATTTCCGATATTTAATTTACTCAACAAATCAATTTTTGGACTCAATTATTCATTACTATTCATTGTATCCAATAAAAATTCTAATGCTGCTCCTGAGATACAAACTCTAATTGGAACAATTTTAGCTTCTAAATTGATAATATTATTTGTTTTATCAATCTAATAAAAGACTTCTGCAAAATTCAATTCATCAAGATTAGGTTCTTTACCAACTAATTTAGAAAATTTAGAATTTTATATTCTATCTGTTATTTAAAAATGTAATAAAGTTAAATAAAATTAATTGATTTCTTTTTAAGATGGTCCACAACATACTAATTTTAATTCTTTCATACTAAATAGAATAGAACTACATTATTAATCATTTATTTATGGAAACTCTTCTATTTATAATTAATTTGAGTGTTCAAGGTAATATTATTCTTAATTATGCATTTAACATTCAGTATTAATAGGATTATTATCACTAAACACTTCAGGTGGGAAATGTTAACCAACAGTTAATTTTATTTCAAAACTCTTAAGAATTATTTCAAATTATTTTTGATTAGGAATATTTTCCTTTATTGGTAGTTCAATTTCATCTTCTTCAAAAATATTCATATTTTCATTTGGAGTATATATATGACCTTCTTGCATAATCAAAATTTATTTTTCATTTTCTTATTCAGGAATAATCTTTTTGATTCTATCTATAGTCATTGATGTAATATCCCATAAACTAATTATTGAATCTTTTTTTAGATTCCCAGTTATTTAACCAATATTTATAGTTTATCCTGAGACTGTTACTCCTTTAATTTTAAATAATTTTTAAAAACAAAGAAGTCTTAATAAACCTTGATCATCTTTATCTATTTAGAACCCATCAGAGAATCTTCTATTTTCATCAAAGAGTCCAATTTAAGGAGGCACCAATAAAATAGGATTTAAGAAACTCAAATTAGCATGTTTGATGTCTTTTGATGTACTTTTAACATATATTTATGCAGAACTCAAATGTGCTTATAAATCACTTGATAAAGTAGCACTCTTAATTCTAACTAGAACTCTGATCCAAGAGTAATATAACTATTCAGATTAGATAGCAATTAATGATTTAATAGGTTCTTTTTTCTATAAATATTATTTCAATAATGTAGATTTTCTATATGTTGGTAGATAATTCAACCATATATTTTAAACAGTAATTGTAAAATTAGGGATAGGTTTAGTTTGACTCATATTATTCTTTTTTGGAATTAAAGTTTATTCCCATTTCTTAGCTAAATCTAAGATTGTTGTAATTGTATCAATCCATTATTCATCTACTTATATAATACCATGTTAGTATTGAATTTCAATTTTCTTATCTTTATTAATTTTTATTGATAGTAAATTGGTTTTACCATACAAAGCATCTAAGCAATCTGGATTTAAGTATTTATTAGTTTTCAATTTAATAGTAGTATATTAGAAAGCCATATTAGGTTCTGATTTTATAGTTTCATTTTACACTAGAACTTTAAATCCTTCTCTGTTGAAACGCTCTTATTTATAAAATAGAACTTAATTAGCTTAATATTTTGATTTTCTAAAATGCAATACTTAAAGAGGCTATTCTGTTTTTATATCATTGGGACTTCCATAACAAGGGATATCTTATTTTGGTTTCTTAGAATTCCAATTAGTATCAATAATCAAACAATTATATAATGTAAGCATAACCTCATCTTTTCCTAAGATTTCTGCAGCAAATTTAGATGCATGTAAAATAAATCTTGTTTAATGTTAAATAATTTGTTAATCTAAATTAATCTTTACAATTATTTCATCAAAAAGTAATTTAATGATTTATCTACTTTCTTTTTCATTTTTACTTTGTGTCAACAATCTTTTCTGAAAATCTTAAATAACTGTAAATAGTGTCTTTACATATTCCATATATGACATATTAATGAAAATCTCAATTTTTGGAATAGCCACTCGTATTTCTTTTGTCTCCATTAGTTTTATTATAGGTCTAATTAATATTTAAGAATTATCTTATGCTCCTATTTCTGCAATAATTTCATCAATAAATATAGATTTAATCCTATCATATTCTTTCTTCAAACATGTTATTGAATTAAAAGTAATGAAACCAGAACTAGATTGTTATATTTAGAGATCAATAATATTGAAAGTAAAAAAGGAGATCTTCTATTATTAATGTATAACACTACTGCTATTAGGATCATTCTTTATGATTTATTATAAATAATAAAAATCCATATAATCTGCTTCTTGTATTTGAACATCCAATTAAATGTGATGGATAGTAATTAGATTTAAATTGGGTATACTCTTGATTTGTTTCTTTTCATAATCGATTTTAAATATTTATATAAATTCCATGATTTCATCAATACTTACATTAATATCAATTTATTTAATAGAAATTGCTTAAGAACTATTTAAATGATGGATTTAAATTTATAAACCATTTCCACGAGATATAATTTTATCATTAGAATATATAAATTGATTATCTACATTTGTGATTAATTATTTTTCTTCCTTTGTTCCATCATAAATACGAATTAAACATTTCTTTTTATAATAATAATTTCCTTATTCCTTAATAAATTCATTTTTCTTTTGAGTTATCTTTTCTAATACATCATTTTAACTCAAATTATAACAAGAATGGAACATTTAGCTTTCTAAAGTTTAAGAATTGTTGGGATAATCTTCATTTATACTCTAAAATATGTCTTAATTCTCATCCTCTTTATTTTATTCTTCAAATGTTTTTTCAAAGAATAAATTACAATATTCATAATGAAAGATTTAAAGAATAGGAATCTCAATTTTTGTTTATTTAACTGTTGTTATTTATTATTAACCTATTTCTTTAGTCATTAACCAATTTAGTTAATCTAATTCTAATTCATAATAATTAGTCTACTTTAACTTATCTAAATTCCATTTATCAATAATGTTATTTCTTGATAATCTAATTCTTACTTTCTATATTTTCAATTTAAATATTAATTAACCATCATCCAATTCTTCTAATCCCTATTTATCATCTTCATCATTAATCAGTTCTTTAAAAACAGACATTGAGAATATGGATTATTTTAATGTACTTTGATTTAAATCACCAAGATTTGATTAATTTAGAACTGATTAATTTAATCCTTCTATCTAAGATTCCTCAAATTATTCATTACTTTCTTCTTCATTAAATTAACTTTTCTCTAAAGCTTATTCTAAATCTTCATTAAATTCAACCATATCTTCCTCACTTAATGATTTGCTTTCAACATCATCCAATTTAAGTTCTCCCATCTGATCACAATAATTAATATTAACCTATGATTCACACCATGTAAATTATTATTGTGGTATATCCTATTTAATAGATTCAATTATTATTTTATCTTAAGATTAGATATATTTATTATGATCTAAAATACTCATTATTATTCTTATTGCTATCTAAAATTACTTATAATTAAAGTTCATTTACAACAATCTGATGCAAAGTGTACTATTAAATTTTAATCTTTCCTTCAATTCAGTCTTTAAATGAATAACCACATGTTAATCATATTTATTTGTGTATTCCTATTATAAACTAAATATGCATGATTCCTTCTAAAAATTATTTACATCAAATAATTAATTTTATTCATTAATATGAAGTGAACATCCACCAATTATCATGGTACTGACCATTTAATCCTTTTCTTCCTATAGTTTTCTAACTCTCATACTAATTTAGTTAATAGCCAAAGATAGTTTATCTTTATGAATTGGTTCTACTATATGTAATACCAATTTATTAACTGTGAATGTTATTTTTTATAAAAACTATCTAATTATATTCCAGGCATTCTAATTCACATTATTTGATGACTCACTCTTAACCTTATAGGCTTTAATTATTTCATCTTTAATTTTCTAAAGTTTATCTGCTGTCATCTTTTACTTAGTATATGTTTACACAAATAACCTATATTATTCAATAGTCTTGAAATTCAAAGTTAATTCCACTTCCTCAATTAAACATGTTAATTTGTGTAAATCTAATTTTAATAGAGAAATAGATCCAGATTCCAAAACAAAGGGAATAGTTGGTGCCATTTATTAATTTAAAGAATTCACTTTAAGAGTCAATTTCTTTAATCCCATAGATGTGAATTATTCCTTCTTAATCTCTTCATTAAAGAAATTTCCCATATATTTTTTAAAAATTGCATTCAACCATGGAATGAGTAAATTAAATGGATTAGTATAGTCTCTGACTTTATTATACTAAAATTTTATTGTTTCATAATTACCACACTTTACTATATATTTCTTAACATCTTGATATTGTATAGAATCTCTATCTATTTATAAATATTTAATAATATAATATTAATTTTCCTTATAAAAAGCACTTTAAACAAATTAGAATGATATTATAATGATTAATATATAAAATAATAGAAGAAACTTGTAGGATGGATGAATAGATGAGAGAAAATAAAACAATTTATAAATAGTAAATTATTATATTATTTATCTGAATATAATAGATTTAGTAAAATTATGGACAAATTTATATAATCTTCTATTGGCCAATATTTATGAACTTATAATGTATCTATAAATTATGAAGTCTGTAATATCATAGATAAGCTTTGGTTTGTAAAAGATCAGCAAATACTAGATTATAGACATTTTAGTAGTATAGTAGATCAATAAGATAATTTCAACATATTTATTTAAAATATGTTAATGAAATGGTTAAAGAATTGGAGTAATTAAGTAATTTTAGATTAAATGAATGGTTTACAACAGATAAAAGAAAATATTAAATTAAAACTGAAGGTCTGTGATGCTACTTGGTAACTTTGTTGGTTCAGATAAACCGCTATTTATACTTTCTTAAGTCGTTTAAAGTTTAAAGAATAAACTTAAAGCAAATCAGCCAAAATTGTAACCAGGGTGCCAAAATTATAGAATATAACCATCAAATTGAAAGGTAGGCACGAAATTGTGGAATAACATAAAAAATGAATTAGTTTATAGAAATTGATTTTTACATTATTTCATATAATTCTAATTTGATGAATAATACAAAACACTAAATTCATATTATTTTTATTATAATCAATGAATGCATAAGTATTAAAAGTTGTACATTTAAGAGATCCAAAGCCAAGAAATATTATAATACAAAATAACTGATAGATTTTAAATAATAAATGTATTGTACTATTGTGATGACTCTATTGAATAATATTTTATTTATCAGATATCAAAGTTACTCTTCAAATCCAAAGTAACAATTAACTGTTAATATACTCAAATCTATTATTTATAAAGAATTTAATTATATGTAAATAAATCTTATATAGAAATTCATTTCCATCATTGTTTAATTAATGGCAATTGAAGTTTTTGTGTTTCTAAAGATGTGTTGATAATGGATTATTCTAATCCAGCTAATTAGGTTTCTTCTTGAGACTAATTGAATGGATATTTTAGAATTTAAGGTAGAATTGATGAAGATTCATCATTTCTTAAAAATTGCTATACTTAATCCTAATTATAAATATATTATTACTCTTAATTCTTAATCAGTTAAATTATAAGTCTTAATCTCTTTAATCAATTATTATAAATCTAATTATCCTTTATCTCTTCTCAAAAATGTATCAGATTTTCTAATTTTTTATATTTCCTTTTCTTAATGATATTATTAAAATGCTGTTAATTTTGGGGCTGAAATTTATTTTTATATTTTATTTTTCTCTATATAAAGTGGAACATCCTCATCTGTTGGTTATAATTCAATAGATTCACCATTATTCAAAGAAGAAATTTCTTTTTATAGAATATCTAAGGCTTTTTACATATTAGACAAATGAGAAATGAGATTAGCTCTTTATTCTCTTAATTCATTACAAGATTTCACTAAATTAGTATTCTCTTTTTAAACTCTAATTATGAGACTAGTTTTATCTTCATCAGCAGCTTTGCTTGTTCTAGTGATTGTATTGATCTTCTTACTTAAGAAATCTCTTTATCTAAGCATTTCTTCTCTTATGGCAACTTCTGTATTCTTTTCAATTTCAGCATATATAGAATCTTCATTAATATCACCTTTATTAATTTTGCCATTAATAAAATGTTGTTTATGTACATTTTGTAACATTTCTTTAAAATCCGTGATTTCAGGATCAGCTAATACTTTGAATATGTCATTCTCTATTTCTTGAACCTCTCCTCTTTTAGAGAATAAGGAATCCCTTTTAATCTGATATTGATTTTTTAACTCTTTAATTTTATTTGATGAGTCTTCTATTAAGTTTTCTAAATTCTTTTCAGCCTCTGCCTCATCTGTCAACTCTTAATACATAATTTTGACATTCTAATCTAAATCTTATAAATGTTCTTAAAGAGGTGATTTTTATTCCTATAATGATGATAAACGATATGAATTGACATTTTTAAAATTTTATAGATGCCCATTTTTGTTTCTATAATTCTTAATTTCTTTTTCTTTTTAAAAAATTTATCTTTCTCTTTCCTTTAATTAATTCTTCTTTTCTTAATTTATTAATTTAAAATTATCTTTTTCTTTATTAATTAAATCTTTTTAAGTTCTTGTTTCTCTTATCATATTTTCTAATTCTTATTTTCTCAATTAATATCTATCACATTCTTTTTTAAATTTAGTATTACTGGATCTAATTTTTTCACTTTTATCTAATAATTCTTTTAATTTAATAAGTTTCTTCTCTTTCTATTCATTTATTAATTATTCAAATTCTTTTTCAGTTTCTTTAAATACTTCCAAATACTTCTTTTCATCCAATTCAAAAGATTCTTTAGATGATTGAAATCTTGAAAATAAATCATTAAATTTAGTATCCTAATCATTCTTGATATTAGTTCTAATAGATTCTAAATGAGCTTTCTTTTATTCATATTCTCTTTAATTTTCTTCATTAGTAAATTACAATCTTTATTTAACTTCATCATTTTTCTAATACAATTATAAAAGATCTTTTTCAGTTTTTTCTTATATTTAATGAGATTCAACTTAATACTTTTTTCTTAAATCAATTAAATCAACATCTAAATTTTTATTTCTAGTATCCTTAGATTCCATTATTTATGATAACTCCTCTTTATACCTTGCAATCTAATGTTAATATTATTATTCTAATTCTTTTTCTTATTTTTAATACTTCTAAGTAATATCTTATTTTTAATCTTCCTGATCACTCTTCTGATTAGAAATCCTAAAATCTAATTCTTTTATAAGATCTTTCTTCATCTCAATACTATTCTTACTCACAAAAGCTAATATACTAAAACTATATAAATTAGACACTAACAACCCTTTAGAATTAACTCTTTATCCTTTTTACATTTCTTGAGGTGTCATATCTTTTCCTTCATACCATTCTTTCACCTTACATATTTATATTGAACCATCTTCAGCACCAGTAATGAGGAATTGTTGATCTGAAGACATTCTAATTTATGTTATTGGTCCCTGATGCAATTAGAATTCAAACATTTCTTAATCATTTTTGAATTAAGTAAAAGGCCATAAATACAATCTAACTTTACCACAATTAGTTCCAAATGCAATCATATCCAGAAATCTTAGAATTTATACACAAACATATTGACATGGATAAATATCCATTTCATAATATAAATTCTATCCTTTCTCATTAAATATTCTCACCTTACTATCAGAATAACTTCCAATAAGGAAATCATATTCAGGATCATAAGTCTAACAAAACCCTTTGTGTAATTTAAATGAATGATCAACCAACCTAGTCTAATTGAACACCATTACTAATCCCTAACTACATGTAGATATGAGAGTATTATCACACCATTCTAATGATGCAATTGTGCCCATATGTCCTGATATTGTTTACATCAATCGATATGTATATGGATCATAAATTAGAATTTAATTCTGAGATCCAACAGCTAGTTGATTTCCTAAAGGAGTATATTTAACAACACTGCATTGTTTTAAGGATTCATAATAAACTTATTTAAGTTCATCATGGAGAACAAAATAAAATTTAAGTCCTTCTCTATATCCAATTGCACATTAAAATGCCATTGGATGTAAAGCCATACATTAAGGAACTTCATGTAAGGTAGATGAATAAAGACACTTAAATTTACCTTCTTCATATGTAAATTCCCATACTTTAAATACTCTTTCTTCAGATAAAACACAAACGATGGGTTTTGATGGAGATGATTCAATATTCAAAATTTTACTTTTGTGAACTCCTTAAGGAAAGAGTTATTCAAAAGGATCTCTAAAAGCAGAATTTATATAATCAACAAATCCAAGATTGAAGAGATAGATCTCACAATTGATTTCTTCATTTTCAGTTTGTCTAGTTTTATGTTATGCAGTAATGGAAATATAAGAGTCATCTTTTCCAACATGAATATAAACTAATCTTTAGAGATTACTAATGTTTAAAGTATATTGTTTTCTATATTCAATTATGCCTTTATGTGCTTCATACATAGCTATAATTGGTTTATTTTCAAATCCCACAACAACTCCTTCTGAATAGGCAGCTATAACAGTAGGTATCTCATTCAAATCAGCAGGGATGTTGGCCGAGTTGATTATTTTATTTTTGCGATAAAAGTACAAAATTCCTTTTTTATTCATAAGGAATATTTTTCTTAATTTATAAGACTTATTGATTACTTGTTAGATTAGACTACATGAGTAATTACACCCTCATAATCTAAGAAATTGTCATCTAATTATTTTTCAGTTGGATTGAATTTCCATAATTTCAATACATTAGGTCCATATGTACCAAATTATTCAAAATCTTTGTAAGTTCCAAATAAGCCAGCGTAATTTTCACCTATATCACTGTAAGTAATGAGTTATTCAGTATTAGTTTTGAATACACTGATATATGAGGTATCATGAGAATTGATATTGTAACATAGAGTGATAGTATATTTAGCAGTATGAAGAAAGGCAATATCTTTGACTTAGGTTCCAAAAGGAAGATGCTAATGGAGAAGAGTGAAAGATTTGTGATTTGTTTTATAGATTCTTACAGTTGCATAATTTTTGATACTATTTTTCAATCCTAGACCTACAGAGAGTATCATCTTATCATTAACACAATGATTCATTACTACAACCTAAATTTAAGTTGCATTTATTTACATCTTCTTCATCTTTGGGTCTTAATATAAATTGCTGTTTCTTTTTATTTATATCATAGAGCACAAGATGATGACCATTAAGATAAACTAGAGAATCTTCTTAGTAAATGAATGATTGGATTCTTTACTTCAAACTTAAAAATATAAAAGCATTCATATATACCCAATTGAATAATGCAAATTTAATGTAATGCCATTGTAGATCTTATTGCCTTGAAACATCTTTCGGGGAATCTATTATTAGAATTGAGCAATTTACAGTTTTTCTGCCATTCACCATAACATATTCATCTTCCATCATTTATTTATAATAATTATATAAATAGCAAATCCCCAAGAAATTTTGATATTTATGATACTTTAACAATCAATACTAAACAATGAAGATGAGAAGGAATAAATAAGAAGGGATTTTGATGTTTTCAGTATTGAAGAAGTACTTTATTTTTTTTATTTTCATAGTTAAATAATGAATTGAGAGTTCAAAACAATTAGGAATTATTAAGAAAAGTTCATGATTTATTTTTTGATGTCAAAGCAGAAGACTAAGATATCTATTATGAAGAGTTATAATCACAAATGTAAGATGAATATGAAGAAATGTTAATAAATTACAAGACTATTTCTAATTCCTATTTAAAACTCATTCCTTAAAGTGATCTATAATTGGCTTAAAATTACACAGATTAGTAATAATAATCTAATATAAATTAGATATCCATTCTTAGGAATAAGAAAACAACTGTTACTATTTTAAAAGAGTATATCATTAATTGCAAATAAAATTGTTACTAATACGATATTTGAAATCATAACAATCTTCATTATTATATTTAATTCAGTCATGCTCGCTATGGATGATCCTACAACTGAAGAACAAACAGATTTTGCCAATTTAATGGATCAATTATTTTTAATCTATTATACAATTGAAGCTATCTTAAAAATCATTGCATAAGTAAATTTATCTTTATTAAACTAGGGGTTGATATGGCCAAAGAAAGCTTATTTAAGAGAAACCTGGAACATTCTTGATTTCTCAGTTATCATTACTGCATATTTGCCTTATTTTGTCTCATCAAACTCATTAAATCTCAATTCTTTAAGATCTTTTAGAGTGTTAAGGCCACTCAGAACCATATCTTCAATAAAATCTCTTAGAATGATTCTTTTGGCTTTATTTGCATCTTTAGCATAATTGAGAGATGCTGCGATAGTATTAATTTTCTTTTATACTATCTTTGCTATTGCTGGAGTATAATTGTTTTCAGGATATCTAAAACGTCGTTGTTTCAGTGACATTGGAATTACATTATTTACTTAAATGGAAAAAGATGCCTTTTGTGTATCTGATTCAGATTGTCCAACTGATTATATTTGTGGAAAATAAACTAGTAATCCTTAAGACAATCTAATAAATTTTGATACCTTTGGTTGGGCATTTCTATAAGTCTTTGTTATTACTACACTTGAAGGTTGGTCATAAATCTAAGAAGCAGTAATTCTTACATTCACTCAATTTGTTATATTCTACTTCTTATTAGTAGTAATTGTTGGAGCCTTTTTTCTTGTGAATTTAACTTTAGCAGTTATCAAATTAAACTTCAAACCTGAAAAGATTGAAGAAGAATTAAAATTAATTTAAGATGATGTTGAATATTATGATTATTGGGAATTAAGAAGACTTGGCCTCTATAAAGTGAAAAGATATAAAGTTGATACATCCAATTATGGTGTTACATTTGAAAAATCACTTCATCCATATTAAATACGTAGAAGATCTAAGAAGTTACACACAGTTAATTTTAATAATCTTGAAAACAATTATAGAATGCCAAATCACAAAAATATTTAATTTAAAGCAATTTAATAAGCCAAATATTACAGTAAACCAATAAACTTGAAAGATAAAGTAAAACTCTAAGGAATATATGGAATGGGTAATATTGATAAAGATTAATTGAATACTAATCATAAATTTGATTCAGTTTTAAAATAAAATGAGAATCACTCTATTTCCTCTAAAACTAATGAATTAAAGAATAAATCATCAGAAAATCTATCTCCCAGTGAAAACAATTTAGATAAATAATAAAGAATAGCATCAGTTAAATCTAAAAATTAAACTAATAGTTTTAATAGTAAAAACTGTGATTAGGATGAAAATCAAAAACTTGATGTTCCTAATTAAAGAAAACGTAAGTCTTCTTCTCAATAATTTTCTAATTTTGTTAGATCACCTTCTAAATATTCAAAAACAGTCAAAATAGTCAATAAAAAAGATAGTGTAGATTTACTTAGTTATACAGAATTTAGTAGTATTAATCTTAGTGAACTATCTGAATATTAATTAGACAATCGACTTTAAGAGATTGCTGTTGATTTAGATTAGATTAAATTAGAGGGTACATAATAAAGTTTAAAAGAAAATGAATTAAAGGAATTGAAATCTTAAAGAAAAACAGAAGGTAGGAAAATTAAGGATTTTCTTTAAAGTGAATATAATGATCATCAATTTGATGAGAAGAATCTCAAACTTAAATCAAAATTACATAACATATAATTTTATCCAATCATAAAGTTAGAACATGAATAATATACTAGTACAGAAGAAGTACTTGAAACTAAATACATTAAGGAACTTTAATTATAAAAATAAATTTAAGAACATAAATTTAAAACTATGAGTGTCAAAATTTAATATTGTTTTAAAAATTCTAAATAAATCCTATATAGTTAATAATCTCAAAAATCTAATCAAAAAAAGTTACAAACTACTCAAAATTTGAAATAATCAATGGCTAAGAAATTCAAAATATTTCATGGAATTAGAAGAGTTAAACCTATATTAGATGATATACATCCAGTTGAAGAGTTTTTAATGTTGTCAGAATTAGTCGATTCTGAAACTCGTAGAGAAGATGATTAAGAAATTGATGTATAAACTTCACAAAATCCTTTAATGGATACTTATGATCATTTAAAAAGGAAAAAAAAGAATTAAATTATTTAAAAACAAGAACTAACTTTTTAAGAATTACAATCTTATTTTACAGATAGCAATGATTGCATTGTTGATCTTAATAAAAATAATACAGTAATTAAAGAAATTGAATAAAATAATAAAAACATCTTTTTATCATATCATGAAAGAGAGGCATAAAGAGCAGTATTTTATCATGATTACTATGAGATAAGGAAAAAAGATACTTTATCAAATGGGATCATTTAAGCGATATCATCAATTGAAGATGTTTTATTTGTGTCTGATTATACATTTTTTGATCAAAAGTTTGCTACCTAAATGAATTCAGTTATGAAGGCTATGAATTATGATGATAATGCTTATTTTAAATGGATTAAAGGATTTACTGGGTTATTATTAGTAAGTTAAAGGAATTTATACCATGTTATTTAATCAAGCTATTTTGAAGGTTTAATGAATTTAGCTGTGGCATTAAACACATTAATTTTGGCTTTAGATGGATTGATTTCAGATGAAAGTAATGCACTTCTAATCTAATTCAATTTTACATTCACAATTCTATTTACTGTTGAATTAGGTTTGAAAATGATGGCTTTAGGTGCAATAAATTATATGAAAGATACTATGAATATATTTGATGCATTAATAGTGTGTTTGAGTTTAGTAGAGCTCTTTATTTTGGGTGGATCCAATGGAAAGTCTTCATTATCAGCATTCAGGGCTGTTAGAATATTTAGAGCATTTAGAGTATTAAGAGTTACAAAATTGATGAAAAGTTTGGAATTTATGGGTTTCTTAATAAAAGTACTAACAAATTCTTTTTAATCTTTAATGTACATATTGTTACTAATGATTATATTCATATTTATATTTACTTTATTGGGAATGTCATTTTTTGGAGGATAATTAACTCATACTCCTAGTAGAGAAAATTTTGATAATTTGTAGAGTTCATTTCTAGTAGTGTTTTAGGTATTGACATTAGAAAATTGGAATTCTCTTTTGTATGAACTACTTTTATAACCTTTAAGTCCTGTAATAACAATAATATATCTTGTTTTATGGATTATGATAGGCAATTATGTTTTTTTGAATCTTTTTCTAGCTATTCTATTGGAAAATTTTGAAGAAGAATATAAACTAGATAAGACAGGATTGGAATCTGAATTTCAAATGACCAAAATTTAATCTACAACTTAAGTATTACCTAATTCTACATTACAATAATCAGGTGTCAATATAAATGTTAATAATACTTAAATTTAGTTAAGTAATTAGCCTGTTTTGAGAAGAAAGTCATAAATAAAAATATCTTTTCATAATGATGAAATAATATAGAAGAAGAAAGAACCTTCTTTTATATATTTTAGTGAATAAGGAATTTGTTAAAATTCTATATTTATTTTTAGTTAATAAAATTAATTTAGAAAGATTGCCTATCGAATAGTAAAGGATACAAAGTTTGAAGGATTCATTCTTATATTGATTTTTCTGACTAGTTTGAAATTAGTTTTAGACACTTACTTACCAACATAGGGAGAAATGAGATTTTATTCATTGTAATTTGATATAGGATTTGCTATTTTATTTGGTTTAGAATGTATACTTAAAATTGTTGCATTTGGATTTGCCTAAGAAGAAGCTTCTTATTTGAGAGAGTCCTGGAATGTTTTAGACTTCTTTATTGTTATAGCATCCTTTGTAGATGTCAGTATATCTAGTATCAATTTAAGTTTTGTAAAAATTTTAAGATTGTTGAGAACATTAAGACCTCTTCGATTTATCACTCATAATAAATCAATGAAGATTTTAGTAAGTGCTTTATTATAATCAATAAATGGAATTTTTAATGTAGGGATAGTCATAATTCTATCATGGTTGATGTTTGCAATTTTGGGAGTAAGTTTGATGAAGAATAAACTTCATTATTGTAATTTAAATGATACTAAGACATACTATTATGGTAAGGAGGATTGTATTGATAAATAAAAAGGAGTATGGGATAATAGAGATATTAACTTTGACAATGTATTAAAAGGGATGTTAACATTGTTTGTGTTATCAACTTTAGAAGGATGGCCAGATTATATGTATTATTTTATTGATGCTGATGAATCTGGGCCAATATTTGATGCTCAATTATAATTCTCTTGGTATTTTGTAATTTTTATTTTATTTGGAGCTATGCTTTTGATTAATCTCTTTATTGGTGTGATTTTAGTGAATTATCATTTAGCTGAAGAGGCTTCTAGAGATTAGAATCTTACTTAAACATAGAGTGATTGGATTGATCTATAGAAATTAATAATCCATTCAAATCCAAATATGGCTATGTTTTTTCCTCCTGAAAATACTTTCAGAGCAATTTTTTTTAGGTTGATAAAAAATAAATATTTTGATCCTTTTATTATGACTATAATTGTTTGTAATATCATCACAATGGGTTTGGCTAAAGAAGAGGCTTCAAAATAATATGATTAAATATTGAGTTATTTGAATATGTCATTTACTTTTGTATTTATATTTGAGGCTATATTGAAATTAATTGCTTTAGGAATTATAGGATATATGAGAAATAGTTGGAATTAATTTGATTTTTTTGTGGTTTGTGCATCAATTTTAGATTTAGTATTAGATTTTTCTGGGAATTCATTCGTAACATTTTTGAAGGTGGGACCATAAATTGCAAGAGTATTTCGAGTATTAAGAGTCACAAGATTGTTCAGATTAGTTAAATAATTTTAAGGATTACAAAAGTTAATTGAGACAGCTCTTTATTCACTTCCTGCTATGCTTAATGTTACAGCATTGTTATTTTTAGTGTTTTTTATATTTTCAATTTTAGGGGTTTTTTTATTTTAAGATATACGAACAGGTTAAGTAATTAGTGAGAATAATAATTTTTAAGATTTTCATCATTCATTTGAAATTCTATTTTAATGTTCAACAGGAGAAGATTGGCATAAAGTAATGTTTGATACAATGAAAGGAGGTCAAGAATATAATAGTGTATTCTTCATCTTATTCATTATCATCTAATAGTATATTATGTTAAATTTATTTATATTGATTATTTTAGATTAATATGAAATAAATTACTTTAATTCAGATAATCCATTAAATAAATTTTAAGAATTTGAAAATATTTTTGTAGAAAGTTGGTCAAAATTTGCTTATTAAGATAAAGGGATGAAAATGCATGGAACATCCTTAGTTAATTTAATGTTTGAAATGGAATAACCATTAGGTTATGAACTTAATAAAAGATTATAGGAAGACATCTAAGAATGGAAGAATATCAATCCTGATAAAAATGATACTAATTAATTAGATAAATTTAAATAATAATTACTTGTTGCTGCAAAAAAGAATGTTGCTACTTAAATAATGAAAATGAATATATATTCAGACTAAGATGGTTATGTCAGATATCATCAAGTTTTATTTGCAGTTCTTAAAAATTATCTATAAAGGAAATTGAATGTCAATTTAACAGAAATAGGAGCTAAAAAAATTAAATAAAAAGAAGATGACACAAGATAAAAAATTACAAAGTTTGATAATTCTAAATAATAAAATCTAGTTAATCCAATAGTACAGTATTTATTTGTATTAATGGCATTCAAAGCAATGAAAAGATACAAATGTAAAAAGAAATTACAACAATAGAAATTAGCTCAATTATCTATTGTAGGTTAAGAGTTTTTTAGTGATGAAAATAGTTCCAATAATTCCTATGATGGTAACATAGAGATTTTATCACGTAAAACTAAAGGTAGTAATGGAAGAATTGAACCAGAATATGGGTAGATTAAATATATGTCTGTTCCAAATACTATTATCTATTAAAATAATTTAGCTTTAGATCATCAAGTAGTTAGTGAAAGTGATGATGAATAAAGCAGTGAAAATTAATCATCAGAATAAGACAACAATAAATTAAAAAGATTATAAACAATTTCACAAACCATAGAAAGCTTAAAAAGATCAAAGAATTAGAAAAAGACTTATAAAAAATGAATATAAAATTTAACTAAAATATTACTTAATCACTTTAAATGAAGACAACTGAACTCTCATTTAATAATAATGTCTGTAATTTTATTGATCTTACTTAGTCTTACATCCCAAGAACTGTTGACAACTTCATAAATTACAGTTTGTGATTCCAATAACAATACTGACTGTTCTGAGAACATGCATATCTTGTTGACAATAGAAAATCCATACACAATATCAACAGAATAAATCTAAATCAATTCAACAATACTCAATAATCAAACTGTACTATTGTCAACTCCTATTACTCTTACAATTACCAAAACTCCTGTTTATGCATATTATCCATTAAAATATTTCTAAGATTACAATAGTCAACCTTATGAACTTAAAATCCCAGCAGCAGTTAATCCATGTGATGATAATTGGACATCAAATTCTACAACATGTGGATTCTAATATTCAAACTCTAATAAAATTTAAGATAGCCAAGGGTTCTGTTGTTCCTGTGGATCTTCAAACAACATTGATTAAAATGATGATTTAGTTAGAACTAATATTTGTAACAAAGACTCTGTTACAACCATGGCTTTTTGTCTTAGATATTCTACTCTTTGGTATAGGTATAACTTTTTTAAATTATCATTAAAAGCTCCTACAACATATCTAACTTTACAATCCATTACAACATTACCATTTCCATTAAGTATTCTAATGATGAAACCGAATAATACACACTAGGGAGTGAAGTAAAAGATTAGATAGGTGAGACTTCTATTGCCAAAATTATTTCAGATTATATTCCATCAATCTAGCCACCTTCATTGGAGTCTTTTATGCTGATGAAACCAAGTTCACCTACTAATCATAATAGAGTATAATCTGGATCAGTAGCCTATATGTTTATACCTAAAGAATTCTTAGGACAGGGAGAATGTAATAAAATTGGAGTATCATATACTTCATTTAAAAATGAAATCAATAGTTGCAAGAAGTAAATAAGATCTTGTTTATAAAATTAATTAGAGGATCTATATTAGAATGATATAGCTTTGGTTAATAATAATTCTTAACCAATCTATTTGATTTAAAAATATGGGGAATTTAAGTAAATTAATATCAATAATGACTAATTCCTTTAATTTAACATTGATTAATAAATGTCCACAACTATAACTCTATAGATCAATACAACTGGACGCATTTCATATTTTGGAAATACATAAAGTATTGAGAAAGGATAAATAGATTTAGCTGAAATTTAAAATTTTTCAGTTGCATCAGGATCTGGTTTATTGTATGCTTAAATTACAAATATTGGTGATATTTTAAGTGAATTTAGAAGCTTTTTAAATTGCTCTATTAATACTATAACAATAAATTCTACAGAGGTATCCTTAGAACCTTTGTAGAGCAAAATAATTTAATAACATATAAATGCTTCAATTGATATGAAAAAATCAAATATATGTAATTTTAGTATATTAAATAATGAAGGAATCCTTTTGGATTGGAAAATTGTGTATCTAAACTCATAACATGATAATAGTAATTCAAATGAGAATAATAGTAAATCTAATAATTAGAATTAAACTGATACTCATATAGAAAAAATATGTGAATCAGAATGTTCTCAATTCTTTGATGTTTCTTGTTATTTATAGAATAATTGTGAATAGTAGACTATCACCTTTTTTACTGTTTTAGGCGGAATATTTGTTACATTTTCTTTCTGTTGCATTTACGTAGGATATAAAAAGAAAGCAGATTGTTGCTGGTCAAGAAATTATAAAATGCATTCTATTCCTCCTTTAGATAGTGTTTTGTATTAATAGAATAATAGAAGAATTGGAGGATCAGAGTCACTTTATGAATAGATTTCTTAGTAATAAATTTCAATATTGTCTGCCAATGTAAATAGAATAATGTATTTAAACTTAGCATTGGGCATAGATCCAATATCTAATCACCTTCAATCAGATGCATCATTTGAAGTATTGGCAACTTATTAAAATAAAGAATTAATAAAGTTGTTAATAAAAAGGAAAAGCACTTTTGTTAAAATATTTAAAGAGATTTATGGTTTGTAAGATGTAGATAGGAATGTAAAAAAATATTTAGAAGGAAAAAAAGAATCGATTTAATTATTCAGCAATTTATTAACAGAATTTCCACTATTTAGTATATTTTGAAGATTAGGAATAAAAATAGTTTGTACTATTATTCATTAATAGATAGTCTCATTTATGGCTTTTTCAATTTGTTTTTGTAAATCTTCATACAAAATACTTTTAAACTTGTCTTTATCTGTTGCAGTAGTTTATAGCTAATTAATTTTGTTTCTGATGGCTTTGATTTCTTCTTTTAGTGTTTCTGTGTACTCTTTCATTTACTATTCACTTTTTTTCTATTCTAAGCCTTCAAATAAATATTAAAGTAATCTTCTCACATTTGAATAGACTCTTCTTACTTCTGCATAAAAGTCTTTTTCTCTTTCTTCCTATCTTTTGATAGTGCTTCCAGATATTTTAAAAC
The DNA here is from genome assembly GCA_000733385.1 of Paramecium biaurelia. Classification (NCBI taxonomy): domain Eukaryota; phylum Ciliophora; class Oligohymenophorea; order Peniculida; family Parameciidae; genus Paramecium; species Paramecium biaurelia. The sequence continues at coordinate 46,467 of JPFL01000257.1, forward strand.
TTAACTTATAGTCCTCTTTAATGGCTTAATAGATATCAACCTCTTTTTAAAATTATTATGATTAAAATTACTAGTAAATTTCTTGTCATAATCGAATGAATTGATCGATTGGAGAATTTAGTTACGATCTCTTTCCCACTCGGAATTAGTTTGATATTGCTTTTTAATTATTGGAGCTACTCTTTGAAGTGCTTTGACTTTTGATTTAGGTTGTTCATCTAGTTAGATTCCATCATTTTCTAATTCGATTTGGCCTAGAAATAAGGGATCTAGTATGGTTCCTTGTGCTCTTTGATCTTAATTATGATATATATTTTTACAAATCACTTCTTCATTCATAGGATCTTACTACATTGTTTTCGGCCCGCTAATTGCTATTTTTATATTAATTTAAATAATTTACCTATAGCTTCCTCATCATAATTGTAATCATTTATTAAATTGAAATTCCTCTACTCTAATTAAATTTAACTTATAATTACATGCAAGTTCATCTATAATTTTCAATCCAAAAGTCTTTATAAATTATTTTCCTAATTCTGTATTGATTAATTATTATTCATAAATATTTTTAAATGACTAGATGTATGATTAAGATTAAGCATTCTTTTCATCTCCATATTTATTAATTTAAGTTTATTCTTTTCCTTTAGTTTTCTTTGGAGGACGATTTCTCATATAAGGATTATCATCCTATTCTGTGTTGAGTTTAATATCATTAATCAATTGAAGTTAATCTACATATTTAAGTTTATCATTAGGACTCAATTTATAAATGCTGCAATAAGACATTAATTCCTATAATACAGCATCTAAATTATTAGAGTAAGCACTCTAATATTCACTGATTAAATTCCTTTTCATCTCTTGAATTGGTTTTTAGTGATTCCAAAATTACTCTTAACTCACTATTTTTATTTTTTTTCTTATTATATCCCCTTTATAATTATCATTAATCTCTTAGTTGTTTTGCAATAGATTCTTTTACAATCTCAATTAGACTGGCATCTTGTGTTATTCAGGTAATTTCAAAAGAAAAGCTTAAAATCTCTTGATGTCATCCTTGCCCATTTCTATAATAATATGTGACCAAAACTCCATAAATTTAAGACAAGTTTAATCTTAATTGATATTTTTTTTATTCTCTTTCGTTTTAGTAAATTATTATCTCTAATTCAATGGCAATCGTTATTAATCAAAGAATTTTTATGGAATGTCACTATATAAAATAGGAGGATCAACTTCATAAACTTGAAAATTTTTCTTATCTAAAAAAAGCAGTCTAAAATTTGATGGGATTATATAAGGATCTAATATCCATTAGATTGTTTCATACCGCTTGCATATTTCTCTCTAACATACAATCTACAAAGAAAAAGGTATTTGAATTCTATTTTCTCTTCTGGTATCAAATATTCTAATAAAGACTTATATATTTTGAATCTAAGCTGAGGGGCCAATTCCATTATTAATATAAATATTGATATACTTTTTTTATAAATTTCATTGACAAAATATCACAAATTTCTACTCAACTCTAAAATGCTTTTCTCAAGATTTTAATTCATCTATGCTAATTAATTAATGAAATCTCTCTAGAAGGATATAATTATATTTTAATTTACTTAATTTACTTGAACTTCCTTAACATGGATGATATCACTTTTAACTTCAATATCTAACAACTTTGATTTCTACCAAAATTTACTAAGAACAGTTGATTCAAAGGAATTTTCATTTAAAGCTACGTTATTTCTCTCAATATACAATGAAACATATTTCTCAGGAAGTAACTAATTAATATTTAATTAACTTACTTTATTAAAATGCTTGAAAGTTATTTAATTGTAAAGACGTAATACTTATTCAACATCATTGATTTTTTTGGATTCTTACACTTCCTTTAACAATTTATCTTTCATTTCCATTATAATTTCATTTGGATTAAGTTCCTATTCAGTTTAGAATTCTTTCAAATTCTTGATTGTATTAATAATCTTAGGACAAGATTATAATAAGACTTCTCCAATGATTTAATGATCATACTTCAACATTTTTTCATATTTCTCAAATAATTTATTTCTACTTTCTTTTAAGAGTGTAATTATATTATCCTCAATTTCAGGGTAAAATAAAGATGTAACAGCTAATAATGCCAATATTTTCTCGTGTTATTTGATTAAACTATCATATTGATAAGATTTTGTATATAACTATTTATATTTATTGAAGTAATTAACAATCAAAGTTAAGGTTAGATTAGCTTTCTTGTATTCTTTATTCAATAAGAAACAGAATCCAGTATAACTGAATAATGATTAATATGCTCCACCAGATTTACTGTATATAATCAATTCTGAATGTTGAATTTATGACAACATAGTATAACCTGCAGTAAAATTGCCTGACATTACATGTAATTTGGCTGTGGCTAAATATGAATAAAAGGTCAAATATTGAAGAGTGTTTTAGACTGAACTATTTCTTTGATTATAGAATCCCTCTAAGGTTTTAAGCATCTCTTCTAGATTCCAAAAATCTTGTATGTTTTTCAATTGATTAATTTCATCATTCTTTAATAATTTTCTCCATCTGGAGGACACATAAAATTGATACACATACTCATCCAAAATGTCCCAAATCCAACTTGGAGGTAGAGGAAGATCAATATTTTGCCTAATTCAGCATTTTGTATACTTTTATTATAGTGCTGCGAATAGCAATTAGTAATTTTGCCATGACTCTATTGAAGTTTGTAAATTGAATTGTTATTGCACACTTTAGAATGCATGTCTATAACAACTTTCATTGAATAGTAACTTGGTTATTGAATCAAATTCATCATTGAAAGCTTCTTCCAAACTTTCAGCCAATGGGAATAATGTTTCCTATTTAATTATTCATATGAATATGTTACCTTATAAAGAGTATTGCAATAAATTTTATTGAAAATTGTATCATACAATTCAAGAGAAACAGCTATTGTTTATACTCTTTATTAAGGACTGCTAATCTTAGTTCTCAAATTTTTTTCTAAAGATTGCATGAATTGATAAGCAGCTTTTTTCTTTTGATCATCATCTACAATGACTTTCTCAGATTCAGCTGATTGCTTAAGATTATAATTAGGAAAGTCATCTAAAATTGATGGAAGTTCTTGTTCGTACATTAAAAATTAATTATTATTTGTAATTATTTGTTAAATATAATTGTTGTTCATTCACTTTTGAACAAATTAAGTAGCAAAAGCAATGCTACTAATACTTTATCTTGCGACTCTATATTTTTGTTAAACTGTTGAATTTTTAGTTTCAGGAAATAAATTCAATTCCCCACTAATTTTTCTTGGTTCTGCAGGCTGTTATTATTTCATTAGATAAACAGCCTATTTATAGAATCCATCATAGCCTTATTCACTTAATCGAGGCATATATCTATTTGTTGTTACAGATCTTCCTCGACTATTGTCTTACTCAATTGATTTTATGCTCTCATTATTCTCTAAAGTCTCATCCTCTTCATCTTCATTACTTTATATTTCTGAGTTTAAGTCTTAATGTACTAACAAAGTAGATCGATATAAATATTTATCATTCTCATCTATGTCGTTATTCTAACAGATATGAAACTATCTCCCAAGTAGTACTTAAGGACCTTATTCTTTCTATTTCTTCTTTTTTGGACTAGATGCTGTACTACTGCATTAACTACTTGAATCATCATATCTATCCCAATAATCATTGATCACTCTACAAGGTTCTTTTTAACAATAAACAAAAAAGGAGAATGATCTTTTTAATGTTTTATTCAAATGTATAACTTGATTACAAACAGTCCATTATGGATTACATGTTACTTTTCCTAACATAGGTGATTCATCACCAAGACTCTGCTCATGTTCTTTCTCTAGAATCTTTCTAAACATATCTCTTGCTTCTAACAAAGGCTTTTTCTTAATTTAAATTTGATTAACAATAAATCTGAATTCATTTATATTATTATATTCTTTCAAACTTTTCTTAAAGAATTCTAACAAATCTCCAAAATCTGAAAATTTTAATAAATCTTTTTCAAAAATAAACAATATAGCTATTCCTGAAGCTATCAATGCTCTGCTACCTTAAACCATTACTCTTAACCATATTTCTTTAACTATATCTATATTCAGATTTGGAGTAAATAAACACACAAACCATTGTATAGCATAAAAATTAGCTTCCAAGTAAATCTCTTTAAAATGCTATAGTAATTCAGGCACATATATTTTACTGAAATACTCTAAAATTTTTGTGTCTACCATAACGCTTATCATATTCGTATAATAATCTAATGGCATAATTTCTTCAATTAATGAACTCAATGCCCAAAAAGTCTATTTATTTTACTATTATAATTACATCCTCTTCAGAAAATTTTAATTTATTAACCAAAAAGTGCGTAATAAAATTTAAACCTTAACAATAAGAGACAAAAGGATTTCTGATAGAATATGCTACTAGAATCCTTTCTATTTTAGCTTCATATTCATGATTTCTCTCATAAACTCTTTCATTGTTCTTAATTCTCATAGAGGGTGAAACTGTTCTTACGACATCCTCTAATTTTATATTGTCAAATATACCAATTAAATTGTCTAAAAATAAGACTATGGATAATCTGATCTAAGTTTGGTGATTTCATCATAAACATCAGGATTTTATACTCTCTTTGTTCTTGCACCTGACAACTCCAATAATACCCTAATGATTGAATAAGAAGAGTTACCAGTTATAGTTCATTTCATGTAACTCACCTTATAATATTATTTTCTTGAGTGTCTTTCGTAATTCTGTAGAGTAACAAAGTGTTTTGAAATGTTGTTTAAGATACTTATTATTAGATTATTATTTATAATACTTGATTGATTTATTCCTTAATCAAAGTAATATCCTTTTCAGGAGTTCTTGCATGGTGATTATATCTTGTCAACTCTAGAGTAGTAAGACATTAACATAATTTTTCATACACTTACACTCTTCCATTCTTACTCATATTTTATATTAATCAATATTTATTGAAAACATTGATTTATTACAAAAATATAAACACCAAAAATCATCAAAAATTATAATAAAAATGAGAAAAAATAAATATTTTTAATGCTTAAATTACACAAAAGGGAAGAACTGAAAGAGATCCTTTATAGGAGATCACCACAAAATAATGAGCTTTCAAAGCTTCAAAGAAGTGCTTTAATGTAATTAGATAATCACACAACTGAAGAACTATAATCAAACCAAAAGGCTCCTGGAGGAAGTCCTGCTCATATAAGAATTAATCTTCATCAATTCGCTCTTCCTAAAATTCAACATACAACTAACATAAAAACCAATAAATATATTGGAGAGTACAACAATATGTTAGGTATAATAACAAGCAAACACTAAATCCCATATCGAAATTGCACATACAGAAGTGCTTCTTATTATCATAATACTGATCAATTTATAGAGAAATAGAATTATGTGATCAATTAATTCATTCGTCCTCGAAAATTGGGAGCATTTAAATGAGATACAATATTTATTTATTCTAGTTAAGATTTTAGTAAAAATAATAATTGTTGTTGTCAATTTCATTCTAATTATTATTTAATTTACAATACATTAAATTTACTAAATTTTAAAGAATGCTTGAAATCATGACTTTAATTATTATACTAAAGTTATCCTTCTAAGAGTCTGGCATTATAAAAAGGCAAATATTTTTATAATATAATAATAATAATTTTCACAAAAAAATATTATTGATTTCATAAACTTTGATAATGAGTCAAACAAGTTAAACAATATTGTATCTCAATAATAGTCAACCATATGTGATATAGTAGTAATAATAAAAAAAAGAATGAAAAAAGAGATGATCAGTTTAATGCACAGAAGATACTGTTGATAATGAAAATCTTGGAAGACTCTAATCTAATAATAGACTTAATCATTTAACTTGTATTTAGTTTGTTGTATTTATAATATACTAAATGAAGAAGAATCTGAAAGTTCAGATACTTATATAAGTGATGATGATATCAATGCCATAGGAAGAGATAAATAATCAAAATTAAGGCATAAAATAAAATGTACCAAATTTAAATAAGAAGTGTTGCTGTTATTTGTTAATAAATTTATTCGATATATATATATATTTTTAATTATGCTTAAGTCCATTACAGAATTGTACGATTAAGAATTGTCAAAATTTATGCAATCTAATCAAAATTCAGATAGCAAATCAAATATTACTTATAATGTAGTTCTGTTGATGACAAATAAAAGGGTTTTGTTAGAAGTGATATCAAGTAGCGTTGCCAACTTTCATAAAAACATATGAAAATTACTCGAAGTCATAACATCAGTCCTAGTATAGGCTAATATGATGTATCTTACAAAGGTCTTGATACTCATCGATATGAGGTTAATTTTGGTAGCCCCAGAAGTGTTCAAAAACCTACAGACGAGGTGCCTAGAACTGTCAGGAATGGCCCTTTTGATAATTAATTGAAATAACATTCTATAAAGGGAGGAACAGATTTTGAAAAATAAGTTAGTAGAGAATAGATGTATTTGATCAGAGGTTGGCTTAAATTTGATAAGAGTATGCAGACACCCAAAAGAACTTTGGAGGAAAAATTGCGTTAACTTGAAGTTGGTCAAGAAGCATTACTTAAGTTTCCATCAATTGATGTAAAGGAAAATCCATTATTATAAATGAAAGTTTCTCATTTACCTCATGATTATGAAAAAATGAGATAAATTAGCAGATAATACCTGTATATATTTTAATTCTTATTCAAGACAAAAATACCATATTAAAGAATCAGCATTAAGATTCTATAGTCCATGATACTTATTATTTATTGTAATAATTGTGATATCAAAGTACTATTTGTATTCTATTTGATTCGATTAATAAATTTTTTTCTATTAATAACAATATATAGCAATAATGTTTCATTGAAATATTTATTAATATGTTTAACTCTATTAATAATATAGTTATTTCTGATTCTGAAGAATAGTCTAGTGATTATTTAAATATTATCAATCGTCCCAACTTTTTAGACGAGAAGGATTCAGTTGGGAGATAAGTTAAAAGAAAAAAAAATTTGATCTCTGACTATTTTCAACATAATCTATTAGATGATTAAAAAGAAAAGTAAGAAGATTTCAAATAAGTGAAAAGTGAAAGAAGGATCAATTTAAAGCTTAAGTTGAAGAAATAGAAAGGACATATAAGATTAAACCTTGATTAAGAAGAAATTAAAGATAAAAATGAATAATTCTAATTAATAAACATAGGAGAAAGTGATAATGTAAAAGAGGAAATAAATAATTAAATAACTGAAGAAGATTGGAAGAATATAATAGAATAAAGTGAGGAGTTAAAAAATCTATCCTGGTTTGATATACTAAAGCAGCAATAGAGCATTTTAATAGAAAATGGTTAAGCTGGTTAAAACTAACCAAAATAATAGTAGCAATAATAATAGCAATAATAATAATAATAATAATAATAATAATAATAATAGTAATAATAATAATAGTAATAATAAAAGTAAAAAGAAAAGTAATAAAAATTGGAATTATAATTGCTTAAATTAAGAAAACATTAAAAGCAAACAGATTTGCAATAATTTTTGCAAAATAAGTAGCAATCATATTTTCAATAACAATGGCAATAATGGTTGCAATAAGAATAGTAATAAGAATTATAAGAATAAGAATAATAAGAATAATAATAATAATAAGAATAATAAGAATAAGAATAATAATAAAAAGAATAAAAATAATAAGAATAATAATATATTGAAATTATTTTTAAAAAAACTCAAAACCTATCAGAAGATAATTTAGAATGTTTAATTTGTTCATAATATTACAAAGATGGTGATACTTTAGCATTATTAATGTGTATCCATAGATTCCATTTATGTTGTTTTTAACAATGGAATTTAAAGTCAAAGGTATGTCCCTACTGCCAAAATACTTATTGAAGAATATAATTAAAAAAAAACTAAACTTTTTATTTTATAACTTTTTTATTCATTTTTTCTGAATGAGATAATTGATATTCATCTTACATTTGTGGTCTTTCATTTTTCATCTCGGTTTATTGAACCTTCTTCAAATCCAACTAAGCCTTATAATTTAATTTTTGGTGGAAAAGGCCTTTCTCAGTAAATCGCTTATCTATTACAAATCTAAAATTCTTCTTCTAAGAGCGATTAAGCAAGAGCATTAATTTTATCTTCATATTTATTCACTAGTTCTTAAGTCCTTTTAGTACATTGGTATGTGAGTTTTTAATCACTTCATCTATTATCTATCTATCACATAGGAATTATATTACTTCATTAGTTATATCACTATAATCCTTAGAGTATTAATCTTATTAATATCCAATTTATCCATTTTTTCATTCATATCAAACTTAGTAATAATTGAATTAGCATAATCATAAGCTCTTTTAAGATCATCACTGGTACCAGTAGTAACGGATTAAAAGAGATAATTCTCTGAAATCTTGCCACCAAAAACGCACCAAATTTTGTCTTTCAACTCTTACATAGTTTAGAGATACTTTCATTGGGTAAATATTAAGCATAACCTAAAGATTCTTTAGGTTATGCTTTATTTGAAGGCTTAATATAAAAGAGATCTTACTTTTAATAACGGATCTTCTCCAGCTAAAAACCAACTTACTACAGCATGACCACTTCCATTCAACAATTTTCTTTCTTCCTCACTCATAAATTTATCTTATCTAATCCAGCCATTGACCATTCCACTCATTATATCACTAGCTATTCCAGAACTCCTTTTTGTCTTTTTTTTTAAATTAGAACCTAAACAAGAATGGTCCACTATAAAATAATATATAGGCATATTTAGTAATATTTGTTGTAGTTTCTTAAGCTTCGTCTTAGTTTTAAAAGGAAGTGGGTAGAATTTAAAAAAAAATTTTCTTTTACGATTCATTAATGATATTTAATTTTATCCTTCTTCACAGACCTTATATAATAAATAAGCAAGAGGTATAGATGCCAAAAACATAAACAAATATTAATTGAATGAATCATTAGGCTATTTATTATTGAATTAATACATCTTAATACGACCCTGTAGATTTAGGTTTTTCTCCATTATTTTTTATATTCTCTCGCTTAGAAAATTAGAATTGTTCTTATCAAATCTCTCATTTATTATATATTATTATTCTTATTTAGGTTATTCAAATTAAGTCTCCACTGGTATTTTAAATTTTTCTTCCTATTTTTTTGTTGATTAATTTTCTTAAACTTTTTCTTGTTAAGGATCATCAATTTTCTATTATCAGGGTGCTTGTTTTAATCAGGTTTCTCTTGAATTCTTCCCAGTTATTTTAATAATTATGATTACCTCATGAGGGTATCTAATCAAAAAATGAAAAAAGTGGTCTAAAATATGAAATTTTGGCTAATTTGCTTTACATTTCAAAATTTTAATTAATTTATCAATCATATATATTATAATGATATATTATCCTAATTTGAATGTCTACTTATTTAAATTTGTTTAACCAAAGTCTAAGAGGTAAGAACCAATCAATAGTATTAAATAGAGTATTTTACCCAAAAATATATATAGGATATATTATCGTACCATATGGTAATGCTTGATAAATAAATCCTTTCCTTGATTTTATAAATAGCTCAAGATGATAACAATCTCTTAAAATTATCTGGATTTACTCCTTGAATTCCATAGAGTTTCCAAAACAATCCTGCCATAATATCATATTATTTTTCAAATCTACCAGAAGTATGAGTATTTGATATAGTAGAATAACTGTATATTCCATGAGGATGAAAGGTGAACTAAGATTAGATTATATTTTACTATCATATTTTAAAAAATAAACATCTTCTAGAGTTTATATTGTATTTTATTGAAAAATTTCATTATGTACATTGATTTTAGAAGTTGAACTAAATATATCACTTTTCTTGACTTTCTAATTGAATGCAATCTAATAAGATAGGTTATAAATTAAATTAATTGAGCTTCCCATCAATAATATCTATACTTAATATAATAAATATTCCAATAATTGATTTGTTTGGTCTGTCATAAATTCTTATTTTAGGGTGAAAAAGAAATGTAATAAATTAAATAATAGTTTGAACGTGAAACATTTTAAAGGAACATTCTAGAAATTTAATTAAGAAAATCAGCAGTATAACCTTAATTTTTTGTTACTTTTATTTTAAACAGTTTTTGTAATAATGAAATTGAATGGAAGTGATCAATTTTCAGAATGACTATATATTTTTAAATATTACATTATTATATATTTAGTTTCTAAAATTACAATTTAGTGAAATAAAATAGCAATAAAAGTGATAATTATATTGGGAATAAAAATTTAAATTCAAAAGTGACTTATATTTTATATTATTTTGTATTATTCTTTTTTGAATACTTTTCTCAAAAACAGTTTAATATTGAAATGCTCTTAATTTTTATTTTAATAAATAAATAATAAAAAATGATAAATTTTATAATTTGATTGTTTAACTGATTATTTATTAAATTTATAATAATATACACTTTTTCAACGTTTTCTATTTCTTCAAATAAAAAATCCACCTTAACCTAGTGAAATTGATTTATTAAATATTGTTTTTATTGTCTAAATATTAAGTTATTATTATAAAAAGATCTAGGTCGATTCCTCTAAAAAATTCATAGAGTATTTATATAGGATGTATATATACTTTTAAAATTTGCTACAACATAAATCATATCATGGAATAATGCGAATTATATTATATTATGTGTTTAAACTAATACAAATTTACACCAAGCGATAAGAGTATTAATAGGCCTGTCAAATATTTCATAAAAAAATAATTAATATAAAAAAGAAAATGAGTGTCACATAATCTTTTGAAGAAAGTCTTACTTTTCTCAATAAAAATAACGAGAGCTGTGAAACTCCAATAAAAATTTAAAGAAGAATTAATTGGAAAGTTGAGATGAGGAAGATGGTTTTGACAAAACAGCCCATTAAAAAGGTTAGTCCTAGGTTGTGTGAATCGTCGAAGACGAAAAATATACCCAAAAATATTTCTAAAGTGATTACTTAACAAATTTTAAGAGGATACTATAATAATCTCATCTAATGTAACCCAAAAACCTTTTTCTCTTTCATAAAGAAAAACAAAAATATATAGAACCTAACTACCTTCCTTAAACTTATGAAACCACATAAAAATTAAGATGTCAACTCTTTTCATGAATGTTTTCGAAATATATGGTATTTTATTTTTTTTAATTTTCAAGTTGGTACTTTTTAAAGAAGCAATATGTTGGCTATGTCTTTAACTCAAAGATAAAAGATCCCTAATGGCATCTATAGTACAGAAACGCACTTCTGAAATTATGTAAAGAAGTTTGAACTGATTTCATTTTAAATTGTTTAAATAATTGTATTCTACCTTATAAAGTTCATTTAATCTATATTTAAGAACCTTATAGGCCCTTCTTGAAATAGAAGTAAGAGTTTTTTAAATTCTTAGAACAAATAAAATGTTTATTTATGATAAATATATATGTTTATATATACAATGCACCTCCAAAGACCTTCACTGTTTTTTGAATTTTATTAGAAAATAAGAATTAAATCTTGATAACATTTTAGGGTGTATTTCTACACTGATCCTAATTATCTCTCTTTGTAATATATTATTTCAATAACTTTTTTTAAAAGAGACTCAAAGTTTTCCTCTAAAATTATTTTAAGAATAGTTAATATTTAACATATTTTTGTATTGCTAGCAACAATTTAGGTTGATTTTTGTGATTGTTCTAATTTATTTTTCTTGATAAATTTAATTATCATAACTGGGTTATCTTTGGTCTAGAAAATGGCTCAAATTAGATATTTGATGTATTTCAATTATAAATTAGCTTTATAAGTATTAATAAAACTTTTAAGTGGATAATTTATAAATATTAACATCCCATAGATGCAATTTTTAATTATTATGAATAAAGATTTTGATAAATTAGAGCAATCAATAAATAAATGGATTGTTCATATAATTAGTATATGTTGTTTTTATTTTGAATTAAAATGAATAACAAAATAAATAAATTTGATACTTATAAAATTATATATTTATTTTTATTTATAAATATAATGTTATCATTTAAAGAAGACATTTATAAAAAACAATATGAAAATTTACCAAAAAGAGCAATCTATCAAATTATCATTTAATTTTAGAAAAATTCATATATTTTAGTGAGGTTCTCCCCCTAAATATATAATTTAATTTTTTAGAAGGATTCAAGATCTAATTATTAATATATACTAAATTTTGTTTTAAAAAAAAAGTCAATTATTTTAATAAAATGCCTAGATTGCTAATTATCTTTAAAAAGATTCTAATCCTTACAAAGATTCTTTAATTTCCTTTTCTAAAATTCTTGTAACAAATTTATTTGTAATTTAAATTTCTTTAAAAAAAATAGTTTTATATATAGTAATATGAGGTTCTTTGTTAGTTTTTAAATGATATAAGAAATTTCTTTTATTGAAGATAGAAATTGGTAAAAATGTAGGAAATTTTAAATTGAGTTTATAGTTATTTAATTTAATTAATGAGTTCTGATTTCTATCTTGAGTATGAATATAATTACAATGCAGAACAACATCACGGTAGAGAATAATCAGTAATTTAGAGGAATCAAATAATTAGTAATTTAGGGGTCCAACTCGATTTACATGCAAAATTGATCCTTTGGAAGAGGGAGATAATACAGTAAAACCACCAACAGTTGGAAGTTAATATATAGATAATGCAATATCATAATCATAACAATAACTGGATGTGTATAAAGTTCCAAAAGTAATGCAGTTTTCTCCACCAGATTCAATAATAGAAGAAAATCCTTTATTTTCCACTCAGAAACCAGAGCTATAAAAGGATACAAAAGATTTCAAGGATCTAACATAAACAAATACAACATAAAAAGAGTTTATGAAAAATTTTTTAAAGGCTGTTATTGCAAAAAGTTATTCGAATCGCTTTATTGAAAACTTGTTGCAAAAATCATATATTAAGAAACCATCCCATTTTTCTCAATTTTAAAATTCTATAATGGATGATCTTAGGTATATTTATTAACACAACAGATCATCATAACATTGGTTAAGTACTATTTGTAAACACTTAAGATTTTTCCCAATTCTGGATTAAAGTAGTTATCTAGTAATTGGATGGTAAATAATTCATATATTGACAATAATAACAGTATTTTTTTGGACTCCTTTTAATATATCTTTTGGTATAACATATCAGCAAATTGTGTTTGGTGACATCTCAGTGAAGAATGTAGAGAACTATTTTCTAATTACAATATTAATTGATGCAATGATGGTTATAAATACATCTTATATAGAAAAAGGAGTAATAATAAAATCAAGAAGAAAAATATTTATGAATTATTTAGAAGGATAAGCAGTTTATGATTTAGTATTAGATATGATAAATTTAGTTTTCATTTTGTGCCCTATTGATTGCAATAGAGTTTGAGATAGATAACTCAAGTGAAAAATTGGGTTGGCAATTGTGTCCATATTTTATATATTATGGTTGTCGATTATTTAAATTATAAGGACGTGTGCATAAATTGGAAGAGTAAATTATATATGAATGATTTTAGGTTTTTCAATCTAACTGGTTCTTACTAAGATTTTATAGAATTAATTAAATTACTTTTTATGGTCTTATATGTAGGTCATTTATTTGCTTGTTTATGGCATGGAGTTGCATTTTATTAAAAAGATTATAGAGTAACTTGGATAGATGAATATGTCAAAGAGACAGATATGTTTTCAACATATAATTATGCATTCTATTGGGCTGTATAAACAATGATCACAGTAGGGTATGGAGATATAACTCCAAAAAACAATGCAGAAAGGATATGTGCAAATATTAGTATGTTTTTAGCATGTGGAGTCTTTGCTTTTTCATTTAATTCAATAGGATTAATGTTAAGTAATCTCAATTCTAGATAAGTGTTATATAAAAAAAGTATAAATTTATTAAATTAATATTTGATTAAAAATCAAATTAAAATTGAATTGTAATCTCGTATTAGAAACTATTATGATTATATATTTTAAGAAGAATAAGAAATTAATGATGAAGAAGTATCTCAAATTACTACAAAATTATCAAGCAGTCTTTAAGAAGAGCTTAATTTTGAAATACGTTTTAATGTTATGAAAACTAATAAAGTTTTAACTAAATTCTCTTAAAAGGTCTTGAAATTATTGTCTCTTCAAATTGAAGAAGTAAGGTTTTCACCTGAAGATTAAATATTATAATAAGGTATTTGTGATGATGCTGCATTATATATAATTACAAAAGGCTCTGTATGTATATAATTTTAAGATGATAACTAAGGAAGTAATACTAGAGCTCTTTCATATCTCACAAAGGGATAATCTTTTGGTGAGTATTCATTTTTTACAGGTATGAATAGAACTGCATCTGCTAAAAGTGTAGGATTTTCAAGAGCATACAAAATATCCAGATAATAATTACTATTAGTTTTAGCATAAACTCCCCTTGATTTGGTAATTAGTATAATATTATAGATAGGAAAGATATTGTGAAGTAAGAGATAGTATTCTACTCTCAAATAATTATTAACCATCAAAATTGCGTTGTTATTCTTGTTAAAAATTCACTCATCTCATTAAAGATTGTCCAGTATTACATTATGTGGCAGATCAAGAACGTATCTTAAAAAAAGAGCATTTCCCAATATTTTAAGAAAGAAATAAAAATTTTAAAAGGAAATATGAACGCAAAAGATTTGAAACTCTAAAAGAATGCAAAAAAACTATGGTTTTAATAAGAGATTTCTAAACCAAATAAATCTTAGATAATGTAACAGTTATGGAGGATGAATTAGATGTATCCTTTGATGATAATGAATAAGAGTTATCTCATCAAGAATATTGTACTTTATTTTTAACTATTTTTAGCATCTCTTACAAAAAGTTTATCCAAAATATCAAGATAACAATCATAAAATAGAAGTTAATCATAAGATAATCATTTATAACCTATTTAAGAAAGTGATAGTTCTATGGAAAGTGTTGGTCCTAATAAACATAGGGTTAAGTAAGTTAAATAAACCATATAAACTGCTGGATTTGGTGTAAGTGAATCCCTTCATAATAGACTTGTATCTATTAAAGAAGAGTAGTTAACAGAATCAATTCATGATAAACCATAAATTAATGTTTCTTAAACAAATCTTTAAAAATTAGAAGATTATAAATTTTCAATGAAAAATGATTCTTTAGGACTTCCAAATCTGGCTGATAATGCAAGAACATCTGGAAGGAAGATTACATTGGTTCGTAAATAAAAAAAAGAGAATTCATACAAACCATTTTCATCTTAAACTTAAGTTGATACAAAAGAAAGAGGATAATCAGTTCAAAATCTAATGTTGAAGCCTAAATTAAAAGAAATGTCATAAGAAATTGCAATAAATCCATCAGTATAATCAGTAGATAGAAGAGATTAATTTAGAAGAAAGACTACAAAAACAAATAGAAGTAAAACTGTAAAATCTCCAAAAATTAAAGCTTAAGATAATCATACAAATACATAAAATTTAGAATTTTCTAGTCCTATCTATGATGAATAACATGTATCTATGGAATTAGAGGGTTTTGAAGCATTAAAGAATTTTTAATACTATTTTAGTTGGAATAACCCAAAAGTAATAGTAGCAAGAGCAATGAGAACTTTAAAAATGAATGTGGAAAAAAGGAAAAATTTCGGGAATATTTTTTCATTATATACCTTCAACAATTTGGCTATGAATAAAGCTTTAAGAATAAAGAGGAAATTGAAATTGATGTATATCAATATTGTATATTCATTTAAGTGATGATCCACCAATTTAAACAGCTGATATTAAAAAGGGGCATACATAGAAATCTCCAAAATAGACTAAAATTGGCAGTAAGAGAAATTCAGCAACATAAGATATATTGGGAGTATAATTGTAAAAACCAAATTTTGGAACATAAATTTAAGCTTAAGGACATCCATTCCATAAAATTCATCAAAATGAATTTGAACTTCAATGATGAATACTAATTTAAAAATGTAATTGAAAATAATTTAATATAATTCTCTAAATATTATTGTATTTTACTAACAATTTTAAATCAAACAAATATATATTTTCATTTATTTTATTTTGTTTGATATTAATTTACTTTAATAAGTATATGTGAAACTTTTAAAATCTATATTTTCAAAGTGGATTTTATTATTATTCTAATCAAATTCATAATTTATTATTTAATATTGCTGTTTACATATAATTATTAATTATTTAATTTTCTCATAATATGAGATATGAATTTATTTAAGCATAATCGCAACAAATCTATTAAAAAATAACACCTATACTTAAACCTACTGCTGATGTTTAAAGTTATGTTAGAGCTTTAATATTTTTAGGAACAAATTAATTAGAAGATGAATGGATTTCTACAAAATAACATTTTGAATTTGCAATCAATAGAATTCTTCAAGGAAACACAGATAGAAATAATTATATCTTTTGTGAAAAAATGCTTTTAAAGCCCTTCAATAAATAAACTTAATTAGGAAGAGATTTGTATTCATTACTAACAAATTGTTTGAACTTTTGTAAAGAAGAAACTAAATTCAAAAGAAGTAAAAGTGGGTAAACAACAGCTAAAGTATGTGATCATATATAATTGAATAACTCCACAAAAATAGGAGCACTTGTAAAGTCATTCAAGGAAGAATATTAAAAGATGATTGATACAAGACCATCACTTAAATCTAGAATGGTAGAAGAAAGAGTAAACAAACATATAGAATAAATAAAAGAAAAAATAAAAAGAACCAATAAAACAAGCTACTTTATTTCTCCAAGAAGAGAACAGTAAGAAAAAGCTAAAAGTTTGAATAAATGAATAATTTTTTTAACATTCAATTCATTTTCAAACACACTCCAATAATTAACAACTTTGTTTTAATCTAAATTCTTTATATATATATATATATTCCTGCATGATAATTTGTTTCAACTATCATTTAATTAACATTATCTCTTTGATAAATTCAAATTGATTATTCAACAGATTAGTAATAATTATTAGAATAATAAGGATGATAATTCATTAAGTTTAATAACCTATAATAAAAATTGATTTTAAATAATAAAATTAGAAATTAAAATTATCAACTATATAGAAATGGAATTTTATTAATATTACTTTATAACATATTCATATACTTAATACTCCTTATCACCATTTTTTATCAGGTCTATACTTTGGTAAAGTGCTACCTTCATGTTAAATGGTTTAAGCTGCAGAATAATTTCCAGCTCTGGCACATTTAATTAGATCAACCCCATTTAATAATTCTGCTATAAATCTTTGATTATATTTAATATCATATACCCTCCACAAAATGAATCTCCAGCACTATTAGTATCAACTATCTTTTATGCTTCTACAGTTTCTACCTAAACATTCAGAAATTCATTTTTTATAGAAATTAATGTGGGCTTATGACCTTATGTACATACAACAACTCTATCTTTCAAACCTACTTTGGTAAATTCTGAAATTCTTTTCATTGCTTCTTATAGACCACCTTTACAACCAAAGTTTCTTCCAAATTAACCTACTTCTTCCTCATTTCCAAATAGATAATCAACATAAGGTAATACTGCCAATATTTCATTAAATCTATCATTCACTGCATTAACACTCGATAATGACAGACAAGTATGTACATTATTTTCTTATGCAACTTTAAAGACATTTTTTGTTAATTCAGCTCTTGGATATAGAAAATAAACCTCACAAAATAAAACAGCAGCTGTTTTAATTTCTTCAATATGCTAGTCAACAAATTCTTAACTCAAATGAGCAGATGCACCTATTAAAGGTACTAAACATCTAAATTTAGTTATTATATTACCTATCCTTATGACATAAAAGAACAGCACATTTCCCAGTTGGATATGATTATTCATCAAATAATGCTGTAACACCATCTTTATTTGTTGTTTCAATTAACATTTGTGCAAATTTATCCTATTTTCCCACGCATCCAATAAATTTCACTTAATCGTTTTCAGCCTATGCCATCCATCTAGCTAATCTAATTGTATTCAAAGCAGATCCTATAATTAAAAATAAATCAATATACCTCCAGGAACATGAGAATGAGATGGAATTTTGATTAATTCTTCATACAATTCAAGATGTTTTTTTTCTGCAAAATATGTATTATTTAATTTTAATCCATATTTTTCTAAGAATTTCAATGATACTTCGGCTTATATATCTAACAATGGACTTCCCAACCCTATAATCTTTTTAGTTGAGTATTAATATTTAATTATACTAATTATATTTTTCATAACATTTTATTTCCATTTTTGGTAATTTATATATAATAATATGATATAGATATAAGATAGAATCTTATTAAAAATTGCTTGAATTAATTAGTCTAAAACATTAATCAATTTATTCTTATCTAAGAAAATGTTCTAATTTATCTATCAATTGTATCTAACTAAATTTATTATTATATATATATTACAATGACTATATCAACTAGAGCTTCAATGATCACAAATTTGGATTACTTAATTTAAGTAGTTTTCAAATATAATATTTATTATTCTTAACTCATAACTCTATTTTTTCTAAATGTATTTGATACATAATCTTAGAGTTTCTTTTCAAGAATTATTAAAAATGATTCAAATTCCTTTTAACTATTTTCTAATTTTGTATATTCAACTAATAAGGCATTTTTAGATTTGTTAATCTTTTCATACTCTAATTTCAAAGTAGCAACCTTTTATTCCAATTATCTTTGACTTTATGTTTTTTCATTTTATTCAATTTATTTTTGTACTTCACTAGTTCTATGGGTTTTTTACAAATCTTATAATTCACTTTACAAATCTGCTATAGTTTAATCTCTAATTTGTAATTTTTAGATGAATAATTATTATTCTGACTTCAATTATGATATTTCTTATCTTAATTTTTATTCATTTCTATGAAGTTAATTGGTTTTATTGTTCAATTCATTAATAATATTTTCACAATTATCTAATTTAAATGATTTTTGAATATGTAAGAATATTTCTTATTTTTAATTTAATTATTCTTACAATTCTAATATAGTATTTCTATATAATTGATTTTCTTATTTCCAATTATCTTCAAATAATTCAAACGATTTAATTGATATTTCCAAATTTTCTATCACACTTAAATTATATTAATTCTCAGTTTATAGAGATTTTAATTCCTATTCTAAATGTTAATATTAATTTTTAAGATTAGAATATTGTTATATCAACTAATCATATTCTCTTTTGAAATCATTATTTTATTTTATATTGATATTTTCAACTTCTAATTTTTAAACACATTCTGTTAATCTATTAATTTCTAATTATTATTATTGAATTTAATCATTCAATTGATTTGTCTCTGCTTAAAATGATTAATTATTTTAATATATTTCCACATGAATTTATTCTAATTGTAATCTCAATTAAGAATTATATTCAATTTATTTCTATAAATCTGAATCTAATTTTTATATATTTTAATTCTTCTCTTCATATATTGTAGATTAATTTTATTAATTTTGAAATAATTAAATCTACATTTATTCAATTTTATCAGTATATTATTAAACTTCTTCTTTCAATCCATCATATTAATGTTACAATGATAGTTTACAAACCTCCATCTAATCAAAATCCTCTTTTATTTAATCATAAAGATAATCTTTCATCTTTATTTAATCTTCAAATCCTCTTAATGTAGATGCTAAAATAGTCTTATGAGCCTATTATTAATCACTAATGCTTTATTCCAACTCCTTTTTCTTTTTCTACAACTTATAAATTACATCTTCCTATTATAATAATTATATTTTCAATTTATTTTAATATTCAATGTTCTCATTCAATGTTTAATAATTAGTAGGTTCTTCTTCTTTGAATGATAAATTTAATGATTTTAATATCTAAATAATATAACTCTTTTTTTCAGCATACTCCTACAATTATCCCTCTACAGTTTCAAGTTCCATCTATATAGCACTTTGGTGTATCTATTAAAGTAATTTCTATATCTCATCAAATTACATATGCAATTAAGATTACAATGCATCACTAGGTTATACATTTTCTAATTCTCTTGATTTCTTAGCTAATTCTTCTTTAAGTTATGAGATTTGTAGATTTAGTTTAGTAATTTCTTCTCCTGAATACTCTTTATTGACATGAGCTTTAACTTTTATTTATTTAACTCTCTCTGCAAATTTCAAAGTAGAAATACTTTCTTCTTCATGTAATGGATTAACAGCAGCCACCATGAATGTCTTTGAATTACCTCCAAGTGAATCTTTCAAAAGAGTAGTAAGTTTAGAATCTCTAAATGGTATATGAATCTTATTATTTCCTTTTTCTCTTTCCACAATTGCATAAATAACTAATCCAAGCTAAGTTAAGCTTTTATTTATGGCTTGAGTTTCTTTTAATCTTTAACCTTCAGTTTATGCTGTCTTCTAACGCTCTGATCCAGCCAAATCAACAAAATACATTTTTGAATATAAATGCACTTCACATTTTTCTTATTAAATTGAAGTAGAATATTGAATTAAAAATACAGCATGACTTCTTGAACTTTCACTATTCATTTTAGTAGCTGCAATGTGTCTATTTGAATTCCCCTTTCTTAATAAGGCTATTGCTTCATCATAATTAGAAATTACAGCCGCATTCAAATTTTCCACATATATACCCTTCTTAGGATCTTCTCTAATTTGTAAAGAATTTGAAGATGATGAGAGCAAATCAAATATTTATTCATTATAGATTTCTAAATATGAACCTTTTATTATAACATTTGAATCTTCAATAGAACAGGCAAAAATATATTGTAAACATTATGGAAGTAAACCATCATTATTACCAATTAAAGTATGAGTTTTCCCACTTCCTGTTTGACCATAAGCAAAGACACACCCATTATAACCTTGTAGAGCATTATTGATCAATGGTTGACCAATCAATGTGAAGACATCCTATTATGAAGCCCTTGGAGGAATCACATGATCATAGTGATATTGTTTATTCGATATCAATAATATGGTTGAATCACACTCATCAACCTTAATACAACCCTATTCCGGCTTTACTCTTACTACTACTTAGATGTTATTTTAACGATACTCTAACATGTATATTTTATATTTTGAATTAAATTTGAAATTTATGCTAAATAATTAGTTTAATTCTAATTCCAATAAGTAGTCTATTATTAATAAATCATCTCTCCTTTTTCTATTTACTATCTTATAACATTTAGTTATTCAATCTATATAAAACCTTTATTGTTCTTATAGAATTTTATTTCTACTATAGATTCTTATGGAATTGTAACAGTATTAATCAGAGTTACTTTATTTATTGAGAAGATTAGACAATTCACTTATTAATTATTATTTAATTTTAATAGATGCAAATTTTTATAAAGACTTTAGCAGGCAAAAAGGTCTCATACAATATAGAAGCTGATAATACAATTTAACAACTTAAAATGCAATTATAAGAGAAAGAAGGAATAAGCTCAGAATAATTTAAGGTATGTATAATATTGATTTAGTTAATATTTAAGGGAAGACATTTATAAGAAGAATTTAAAATCTCTGATGCTCAAATGTAAGCTGGAGACACTGTCCATATGGTCATATAATTAAGAGGAGGTTTTTGAGAATTCCCTATAATATGATTTTATATATATATGCATAAAATATGTTTTTAACAAACAAACTTTTTGTAAGATTCCATTTTTGACATGCTGCATTGATATACATCTATTGATCATGGGTTTATGATTTTTAAATCGCTGTTATTAAATCCATTCAATTTTTAAAGGTGATCTAATCAATAAATTTCCATTTATTTTGCATTTTTTAAATTCTTAATTTATTTGAATTTGTTAGTTGTTGATTTTTTAGTAATTATAAACCTTTTTCCTAGTTTTTTTTTAAATAAAATAATAGAATTTAAATTCAATTATTAGAATATTTTTTTATAAAAAATTGCTTTTATATTAATAGATTATTGAACTGTGATTCAATTGTTTTTGTTATAAAGATTAAAACAAAATTATAATATGATTAATTATTTTATTAAATAATCTTATTAGAATTTGAAAGAGTAATTCATTATGTTGTTCTAATAAAAAGATAAAAATATATGAAACAACTCATAATTATTATTATCCAACTTATAATCAGTCAATGAATATTTTTTGCCAATTTAATCAATTCTATATACACTAAGGTTTCTTTGTCAAGGGGGATTTGAAGATTGGTTTCCAATTCCTTTTCAATTCCTTTAGTGAAATATTGAATCATCTATTCTTCATTTTCAGATATCTTAAATGATTAATAAAGTTTACTTTTGGACACATTTATTGATAAAGTATTTGCTGTCTTTTAGACATTTTAACCAATAAAAACATAATATCAGAAATTTAATGAAATAGACTCTTATTAGTTTTTACTTGTAATTCTAGTCTCTTGATTTAAGTAATAAATTTATGAAAAGATGGTATATAAAGATGCTATTTTTGATTTTCTGAATCTTTGAAATTATGTTTTATATTTTCTTCATAAAATGCATTAATTTTTGGTATTCTATTTAAGTCTCTAAAGAGGACTGGCATTGTTCCTATGTAATCTTTCAATAATAATTGTATTCCATATTTATAAACAATAAAGAGACCTTCAAGATCATAATTTTATTATAATTTTTCTGCCAAATCAATCCAATATCCCAATGCATCCTAACGATCATGTTTGTTAGGGTTGCGCACAACAGAATATATTATAAATTAAGAGATTGTATTAATTCTTCTAAAATACTAAATTTAGAATTTTTATATTATACATGATTTAATCCTCCTTTGACAATAATGTTTCTTATTTGTAAATCGGCATAGAATTATGTGTTAATGAAACTTAAAACAAATGCAGCTTCTTCAGTTGACCAAGGTAAGACTTAATTATGTTTCATTAAAGGCATGAATATTTTTTATTGAATAATATCAATTGATAAAGAACTTCTTTGAGAATCTGAACATTCCTTAAAGATACTTTTATCTGGGAAAGGTTAAATAATAGATTCAAATATTGTTAGGAGTTAAAAGTCAATTCTGAATTCATTAACTCTTAAAGATATCATTAATGATAAAAATTCAGTGATTGAATTAGAATTTGAAACAAATTAAGACATGTCTTATTAGTTTTCATTCCAAACTGCTTTCCACAACAAGAAAAAAGTAAATGTTACTAGATTGGTAAAGTAATCTAATGTAAGAACCAATGTTTATTTCAATTGTTGATCATCACTATTAAAAGTTGTTTCTATAATTGTATTAAAAGAAGAGTCTTTGAAAAAACACTCAACTTTCAAACATTTTTCTGTAAAATTAGTCAACCATTCTTCTGAAGATTGTGTTGGGATTAAGAATACCTTCTTAGCTTATTCTGAGAGACTTTCAGAATCTTTTTATATTATGGTATTTTTTGTTACCTATACGTTTTTAGTAGTTCTACCATTAGGATTCTTCAAGTAATGTTCTCGAACTATGAAGACTACTTGAAGAGTAAGATGTATCACATTAGTAAAGCTTTCCTTCACTTAATTATTCTTAACCATCAGAAATATTTGAATAGAAACTAGTTGCTTTGTTTTGTGATTGTACATCATGTGTTTTGGCTTTGATTATCTCGAGTTCATTATCTTCCAATAATATTTTTAGAGGTGGTTTCCTCATTTTAATTTTACTAAGTATATTATATATAAAAAATTAGAACATTAAATCTAAAATTAACTAAATATGATACAAGGAGCTTAGACTGACTTCATCCATGTATTTTATTGATAAAATATTGATTATGATAGATCTTAAAGAAATATAAAAAAAGTAAAAGGTATTCATAAATACAAGAATTACATATTTAATGTAAGAATTGCTATTCTACTTAATGTAGGTATAGTTGATGAATTAAAAGGGGAAGCCAAAGATGAACATTACAATAAATTTTTCGAAATACTACAAAGTTCGTTAACTACCATTGGCTCTTTTAAATTTTTAATTCTTTGTCATAAACTGATCTATTAAATTTAACAAGAATTCATTAGCAGATTTATTTAAAATAAGCTCATACCTGGAGATGATACTGATAAGTCCAGATTGGCTATTTACTATTATAATTTTTTATTCAAATTATGCGAAAACTTTGATTACTACAAAGAAGTAATAGATTTTATTGAAACTGACAATATTGCAAAGTTTTTACAATATGAATTATTTGTTCAAATCCAAATATTATATCCCTTGGCTTCCATGCTACAGGAATTGTCTTAAGTAACAATTTTTCAATGTATCAAGGTTGTCAAATTATTAGATTACTTACTTTGTAGAGAATCTCCACTTCTTCTTTAACTTGGAACTTGTATTCTAAAAGACTTCTGCGTCATTTATAATTTCTTATCCACAACAATGCAGGAATTGCAAAGTAGAAGTTTTTATAAATCCCTTAGTACACATTTTGAAGATTCCTATAAAAGAAGCAAAAGTCCTTTATCAAGTTTATCAAATCACTATTCAAATGACAAAATGCATGAAGAGACTGTAATAACTAAAACTCTACTCTAATTTTAAATAACCACATTACTTCATTATCACTATTGAATTAAACAAGAAAATCGAACTCCACATGTTAAACTCCATAAAACTCTCTAACATTGAAATTAGTATATGACATATATACATTTTTATATTCAAAGATTCACCTTCTTCTTCACTAAGTCCATCTCTATAATTGAGCTTTCACTAATTATATCACATCGTACTTGGCTCTGGATAATCATATCTTTATGTTAGATTATCACTTGCAATTTTTTAATCTCCTTCTAGCATAATTCAACCTCGGCCTACGTCCTATTGTTTTTACGTCTTTATTTATTAGGCACTTTTATGTTACTCTTTAATAATTTATTCTCCTCCCTCAACAACTAAAGTTGTGTCGCAACTATTTCCAACTTATTTTAGACCCTGGCCAATTACTCCTCCAACAAATATCTCTCATTCAACACTGCCCTGCATGAATCACAATACTCCATTTATTTTAAATTAAAATAATATCTAAAATTATGAGCATCTCAAAAATCTGTTACTCTTCCCCTACCAATCCAATCTCCATATCTAGTTGGTTCAGGACCCTTGACTTTGAATCCTACCTCAGGAGGCATCCCATTTTTATCCAATTCATAAGGTTTGCTTTGAACCTCACTCTATTGGCTTTTGGTTATCTTGTATTTCTCAATCAATTCCTTTAATTCCTTTGCCTTCTCAATTTGTTCTTAAACTTCACCTTTTTCATTTTCTTTTAAGAATCCTAGAGGATTCATCAATTCATCCATTTATTTTTGGGAAAGTTAGGCACCCATTATACTTGAAGGTTTTGGAGGAGCTTTTTTGGATGTGCTAAACAATTACTTGCACACTAATCTCATTTAATAAAATATTAATTTTTATAAACATAATTATGTTTAACATTTTTTAAAGTGTAAAATATATATAAAACTATATTTTTTAACCAAAAATAAAGCTTTATGTAAACTTAATTTAATAACTCAAATATTAAGTTTAATTTTTAACTAAAAAGAAATTCTTCTATTTTATTAGAGTAATTATTAATTTAAATTTATGTAGCTTCGAAGTTGTGTGTTAAACTAACCTCCTAAAAGATAATATATTTCTCCATATCAAATATTTTACTAAGAGTAACTAAAAATATTGTAGAACTAAGGGGTTGGTATCAATATGATTGGTGCTCAAATCTAAAAAGCCTGGTCCGATATGACAACTGAAATGCATGAATATTATGAAGATTTATTTGAATAATGTGAAGATAAATTTTAAGAGTAGAGTATCTATTTTTATGGTGGTAATCAAAAGCATATTAATTAATGGAATGAACTAAAAAATATTCCTTCAAAACCTAAAAAGCCTTTCTCACCTTAATTTGAATATATAATTAAAAATAGGTACAAATTTTAATCTAAAAATAATAATTTGAAATAGTCTTTCTAACTTTTAGTAGAAGAATATTGTAAATAATCTTAAAATGTTAGAGAACAATTAGAAGTAGATTTTGAAAGAAAAATGAAAGATTATAAAGAAGCAATTGAAAAATGGAATGAGTAAAGAATATGTTTTTAATAATTTTAGAAAGTATGCTGAAAAATATAAAACTTTAAAAAATAATACAATTGAAATTTATAAAAAATTAAAGACTGAAAATGATTTTGAGTACTAAGAATTATAATATGCCAGACCTATTAAAAAAATGAGAACAAATAAAAAAGAGGAATAAACATAAACTTATAGTGTGTTTAAAAATGATAAGAACAATCATATAAGAGATGAAGATTGTGGATTAAAAGAGGTATATACTAATACAGAATAATTTGCAGGAGAAAGTTTACAATTAAGATAAAAAGAAACAAAGAAATCAAGAGAATTTTGAAAAAGAAAATCTATATATATCTAAAGTTATTGCAAAAATATTTCTTCTATTAGAAGCTAATTGAAAATTTTTTGATTCTCATATTAAAAATCTTATAGTATGTGATATAAATTATATCAATTACTATCATGTTCTAGATTTTCTTGTTAAGCAAAATATTTTCTAACATACTGTTTGGATCTTAAAATACCCGTTTTTGACTGGCATCTTGTCTTTTATGGATTGAATTTTTGATGATGCGATCTTATAGAATTTAATTATACCTACACTAACTTGGAGTTCTTGTACCCACAATTTAACTCATTTTCTTAAATAATCTTTATCCTTTTGTATGATTGTTATTTTCTTAAAGAAAGCTAATGTAAGTTGTATGTTCTGTTTCATTCCAGTGTCCTTATTTTTTAATTATTTTCTTTGATCCTGTAAGCATTTCTTTATTTAGTTTAGTGGCTTCAGAATCATTCTATGTCATTAATTTAGAATTAAAATACAAAAAAATTGAACAGATTGAAAAAATCAACTTCCTGATATCTATATTATAATAATATAAATATTTTTAACTGCTATAAAAGGATAAAATTTGTAAAACATGTTCTTAACCCAAAAAATCAACTTTGGCTCTCACAATAAGTTGATAATATGAAGATCTGAATTATGAGATCAAAAAGTTATTGAGTGAGAAAATAATAACAAAACTTTGAAAAACATTTATAACTCCAACAAAAACATATGAACCACACTTCCCCAGTTAAATTAATAATGATAAAACAATTAATATTAATAGATTGTTGTGATGAAGAAAAATTTCATAAATCAAGTAAATTGGGTGTACAACCACTTATTTGTTGAGGCTATTTTACATCTTGCATAAAATCAATTAAATTTTCTTATTGATTTATTTACTAAGTATATTTTGGAGTTTCTTATGTGATAATTGAAGTAGGATCATCTATAAAATAGTCTGAATAATCCATAATATTAATTTATTATTATTATTATTAGTTTTGACTTGCTAGAGGAGGATTTTGATTATTATGATTATTATTTTCAAAAGAAAATAAATCTTAAGGTTCCTTTTAATTTTAAGTTTCTATTTAAAATTAATAAAGTTATTATTGATTATCCCAAAAATTGTTAGTTTATTATTATTCCTATTATTATACTTATTATTATTATTATTACTATTACTATTATTATTACTATTATTATTATTATTATTATTATTATTATTCTGGCTAGATTTATTTTTCTTTACCTATTACTTGATCAGTTTTTGATTTTATAAATCCAAATGCCTCATTCAACCCACTTTTTAAACTCTTATATGCCTTATCTGCAATTTTAGTAGATTTTTCCTACTTATTTATATAAGAATTTACTCCAATTTATTTAGTTTTTGCTGTAATTTATTATCCTATTTAAGCTGCCTCTTCCTTGATTTAAACTTTAGAGATTTTGTCATCAATAATTGCAAACGCATCTTTAGTAGATTTAGATGCTTATTCCCAGAACTATTATATACAAAAGATGAGTACATTTTATTATTCTTGAGCAGAAGGAGGATCTTGTTATATTTGAGATTATTATTGAATTTATGGTTTTGGAGTTTCTTGTATAGCAGTCCAATCTTCAGGCTCTTCAGGCATTTATGTTTCATTAACTAACGCTCTCATCTATATAATATAAGAATTTGAAGATTACTTTTTCTCTATAGTAATGAGCAGCATTCGTCTTCCATTTGTTTGAATCTGTAATTTAAATTCCATTTGATTGAAAAAAGATTCTTAACTATTGATTTCCACCTAAATGCATCATAGCCAATTATTTATCAGTCCAGGAATCCATATCAATTGATCTTACAAATGTAAGATGTACACCCATCCCTCTGTGAAACCCTGAACAATTGTAGCAAAGGTAGATTCCATAAGGTAAACTTGCCCAGGTTGGACTTCCTGTCTGACACTCAAAGCAATATCTATTTTCACCAGTTTGCAATTTTCTGATTTAAGCAATTGCTGTATTATTCATTTTAATTTATAAGATAAAATAGTGAGTACACCTATTGTGTATAATAGTATTAGATGTTGTATGTAGAGTATAATATAAATTTATATTGCTTCTTAACCATTAGAAAGTTAGATGATAAATTTATACTAATTATCATATTAGTTGCCAATCAACTTTAGTAGTCTAAGTAATATCTAATATAATTACACTCATTATTCTATCAGAAAGGTCTCTTAAGAGAAACAAGAGGAATATGAGGGGACTTAAATTATTTAGATGATTGATTCAAAAGAGGGGTATGTAGTATAAATTTGATATGTTAGAAAAACAAAAATTGAAAAATAGAGAATAAAAATGAATAATGAAATGGAAGTTGATGGTTTAAGTTAATGTCCAGGTAAAACTGAAAATAGTTTGAGTTACCATGTAATCAAAGGAGTTCTCTTAAAAAATTAATTCCGTGTTGATCAACTTCTCATGTCTGCTCCAAAATAGTATGAAAATCTATGTAATGAGTAAGGTTAAGCAGATTGTTAAATACAAAGAAGATATTGAACGATATTAATTCTCACATTTGGCGGGGATTATATTAATTAAAGAAGAAAGATAGGTGGAATTTTGCTTATGCATTGAAACTGTAATCTAAGCATAATTAGGCTTAGAAGAGGAAGGCCTTGACATTAATTGTAATTCATTAAGAAAGATATGAAGAAATGATTCTAATGTGTGAATTAATTAATATAGTGTTGGGGGGGAGGTAAGGGGAGTTGTTACAAAATTAGAATAAGAGAACTTTATAGTGAAATTTATTTAGTTAAAGAAATGGGATGATAGGTCTTCAATAGAGTGAGTCCATAATATAATATATATATATATGGGTCACACCGGGGTATCGAAAGACAGTGTTTGATTGCAAGATTTTAAAGAATTATTTAAAACATGATTAGCATTGAAGAGTGTCCAACTTTAAGACCTACTCAGTAAGAATTTGATAACTTCTATGAATATATTGAGAAAATTGATAAATAGTATTCAGCAAACTTTGGTATGGTGAAAGTAAATTCTTCCATTTAAATAATCACAGGTCATTCCTCCTAAGAACTTTAGAGTTCGTTAATAAGATTATAATAAATCACTTGACAACCTCATCATCCAGGGACCCATAGAGTAGAATGTTTATGGCAAGGGAGGTAATTACGAATGTCTTCATATTCTCAAAAAATCTATGCCTTTAAAAGATTACAGAAATAAGTAATTAGAGATTGATAAATAACATGAAAAACTAACTCCTGATCAATTCGAGAGACTATACTGGAAAAGTTTAGCCTTTAGTCCTCCCTTATATGGAGCTGATATCAAATTATCTTTAATGGATATAAATAATGCTTGGAACCTCAATAATGTCACAAGTCTTTTAAATTATGGACTTAAAAATCGTATACCTGGAGTCAATGAGCCTTACATTTATGTTGGTTCTTGGAAGACATTTTTTGCTTGGCATAAAGAGGATCTTGATTTATGCAGTGTGAATTATGTCCATGTTGGAAAAGATAAGTATTAAATATAAATAATATTAATAGATTTTGGTATTCAATACCAGAAGCTGATAGTCATTTGTTAGAAAAATATACAAAATAAATTTATGGAGATCATTTTAATAAATGTTCAGAATTCTTAAGACATAAAACAACAGTAATCAATCCTTACTTGTTGAAAGAAAAGGTTCCAGAAATTCGCATCTCAAAAATGGCACATCATGAAGGTGAATTTATGTTTATTTTTGCTGGGGCATATCATTAAGGCTTTAATTGTGGATTTAATATAGCAGAAGCTGTCAATTTAGCTACTTTAAATTGGTTACCCTTATTATTAGAGGCTAAAACATGCAAATGTGTGAAAGATAATGTGAAAATAGATACATAGGCATTTGCTGAGAATTTAAAAAAGTCAACACTTTTTAAGGATAATGAAAAGGTTAAAGAATTTGTTGAAAAGGCAAAAAACATGTAAAAAATACTCCACAAACCTATCAAAAAAGTAAAGATGTGATTTAATTAAAATAACTATTATGGAACTTGAAAGAGGCTCTATGCCTAAAGATCTTATTTCTGAACCCAGTCCTTCTTTGCCAAAAGATTTCCCTTCTGAACTTATTCCCAAAAATATCTGTGAAGTGGAATTCTTTGATCTATTGAGATGTACTTACTAAGATGGTTCATAAATGACTTGTCCTAAAGAATTTAAAAAATTCTTAGAATGTAAACGAGAAAGAGACCTAAAGTTATTTAATGCTTTGTAAAAATGGGAAATCTAAAGAGTTAAAGATCACAATCCAGCGATGTAGCAAATGTATAAGCAAGGTCTGCAAAATAAAATAAACAGATTGACTGAAGCAGTTGAAGTGATGCCTACTAATTTCTGGTACCTTCATAAAAGACAACGCTATGAAACAGATATTGAATAATTGTAATGGAGATTGTTTAATTTGAATAAATATGTATGATATTCCCCCTGAATATGTGAAAATTCCTCCCTTTCGATTCGTTAAGCCTTACGAACATGTTTACAAGACTAATGTCAAATCTCGTTGGTTGGGAATGAATCTATTAGATGCCATGGAAAAAGAGTTTAGAGCATATACCAAACAATATTATGAAAATGCCATCAATGAGGGAAAGATTACAATTAATGGTGTTCGAGTGTCTCCAGATTATAAATTGGAACATGGTATGCAAATAGAACATGCAACTACAAGAGTAGAACCTCCAATATTGGATCTGCCCATAGATATTGTCTATTAGGATGATAGTTTTGTGGTTGTGAGTAAACCACCATCAATGATTGTTCATACAGGAGGAGGATATCATTACAATTGTTTGAGTGCTATATTACACTTTGAACATGGATATAAGGATTTATATGTATTGCATAGATTGGATAGATTGACTTCAGGTTTATTAATTTTTTCGAAAAATCGAGCATTAGCTTAAAAGTTTCATGATGCTAATAGCAAGCTTAATGTTTAAAAAACCTATTTAGCTAGAGTACAAGGAAATTTTAGTGATGATATTAAAGAAAATAATAAGCCTTAATATTGTGTATCAATGAAAGACGCTATATTTGCCTGTTGCAATGAGGAAGATGCTTAGAAATTGGATGCTAAAAGTGCTACAACCAAATTTTAAAAATTATGGTATGATCCAATCAGTGATTCTTCATTATTGGAATGTAAACCAATCACAGGAAGAACACATTAAATTAGAGTGCATTTAGCTGATTTAGGTCATCCTATCTTGAATGATATTGGTTATGGTGGAAAATTTATAGGAAATGAAATTATCAACAGGAATTTTAAAGGCTTAAATTAAGAGTCTATTAGATAGAGGGATGTATTGGAAGGAGAAGTTTTTGAAGTTATTGGAAAGAAGGTTAAATTGAATAAACAAGAGGATGAATAAAAGAATGAAAAAGATTAAGAAGAATTAAATCTTTAAAATCAATAATAGGAGATTGTAGATTAAGATAAATTAAATATAGATTAGAAAGAAAAAGTAGAATAATAAATATAATAAGGGTAGCAATAATAATTAGGAGAATAAGAAAAAGAAAAAGAATAATAATAAGTTTAATAAAAAGAATAATAATAATAAGATTAACAATAAGAAAAAGAATAATAAGATTAACAATAAGAAAAAGAATAATAATAAGAATAACAACAATAATAATAGTAAGAATAATAATAAGAATAAAAATAGTAATAATAATAATAAAATGAAAAAAATATTAAAACTAAGCTACATTAATAATAATTTGGAAATTCAGAATTATTGAATGATTGTATAGCAGGAAAAGAAGAATGGGATTATCATAAACATCCTTTAGAAATATACTTACATTCTTGGAAATATTTATTTAATGGATAGGAATTTATAAGTAAAGAACCATATTGGTATTTTAAATGAAGTTTATTAATATACAATATAATATATATTAATTTATGAAGCAGCTTAAATATACAGCTTATTATTGTGAAGAAAATATCTATAATCTTATCAATGACATGATAGAAGAGAAATAGGATCATCTTAAATAATATTATGCAGTTTTTATTACAAATCCTTTTTAATAAACATACATTAAATGTTAAAAAAGTTCACCATTAGTAATTTGGGATTATCATGTTATCATGGTTGTAAAGCACACTTATTAAAAAGAAGGAAAAATATCATAGAATTCATTTGTTTATGATTTTGATAGTACATTAACTTTTAATTGTGATTTCAATACATATTTTAAATAAGCTTTGGGCTTTTAAAAACCTCAAGCTACTTTGAAAAGTTGGTTCAGAGTGGTGGATGGATAAAAATACTTAGACTATTTTGCAAGTGATCGTCATCATATGAAAAAAGATGGTAAGTATTTATAACCCCCACCATAATACCCTTGCATTAAAGGTAGTAAATAAGAAAAGAATAACAATCTTTAGGAATATTTAGATACCACAAATAATGATGCCTCATTAGGAAAATGGATGACAGAGGAATAATTTTAATAATTTTTTGCAGATAAAAAAACTTGATGTTAATATATATATATATAGATAAATTGCAATCAATTTTCATCCTCATATGATTAATCTTCTTTCTTTTGACTTTGAAATGGATCAATTTTATAATTTTTGTCATAGTTAATTTTTGGTAACAAATCTGAATCTTAACTATCTCCAATAATATCTTGTTATTTATATGACTAATAATTATGAGTAGAATAATACTTATAATAAATCTTTGACTTATTTCTTTAATAATGGTTTACTGGAAAGTTTAATTTATTCAGAATTATTTTTGTCAAAGATAGTTTGTTCAAGTACATTACCATTGATTGGAATTGTATAAATTGAATGTTTAGATAATATTTAGAATTCATCTGAAAATTGACCTAATTTATCAGCTGATATTTGGATGAAGACTTCTCTTACTAACCCTAAAGAAATCTAAAAAATAAGATATTATAGATATTTACAGGTCCCATGCATTTCATACGTACATTTATATTGTTATTCTAAGGTTATTTTAATACAATCCTTTGTGTCATAATATCTTCATTTTTTACATTAATTTTATATTCATATTTTCCATTTTATCTAAGTTCACCAAATTAGACTATAATAGGATATATTAAAAGATCTTTTCTTAATCTATCATTAATATCACCAGTAACCATAAGATTTTTTTTATCCATTAATTCATCTAAATTGTTTTTTTTATCAAGAGTTCTAATGATGGTCTAATGCATGCCTTCATTTCTTATTTGACTTACAGGAGCAGCCTATTGATATACTCTAGTAGCCATAGAACTAATTTTAACACGATTATCAGTAGTGGCATCTGTTAGAATATATTTTTAATTTAATTCTAACTTTGGATTAGTCTTTAATAAACATGGAACAAGCTTTATATCTTTTCTTTCTTTTCCATAGACATCAATATCTTTTCTTTTAGACATTCTATATTTTAATGAATCATCGTTTAATCTCTTTAGTCTAATTTCGTCATCAATTTCTGCTTATGTAAATACAGATGGCTTTACAATGACTTTGGTAATATTATTATATTATGGTAATGGAGGTTATTCTAAAGGAACTATACCTTCTGGTTGATTATCAAATTGCTCAATTTACTATAATTCTTGTGGTTCATCATTTATTTAAACAATCTTTTATCTTTATTTTTTTATAGGAGGATCTTCTGGTGCAAATTTCAAATAGTCTAAGCCTTCATTAGTTTCAAAATAGTGATTTGCAAATCCTTTAATTTCATTAAATGGTTAGGTTTATTTTTGTATTTGAATAGTTTAAACTTTTCTTGATAAATCAACAAATGCTTATTAAACAGTTTGTTAGACTTTAGCACTTTTAAGCAAAGTTTATTCAAGAGGTTCAACAGCAGTAATTTGTTATTCTGGTAATTAAATTTTACTTTTTGCTTAATCATAGGATTCAGTTGAATAATCAGTTCTTCTACTCTCTAATATTTTCATTTAGATTGAAAATTCAATTTCTTTTTCCTCATCTGATTTTTAAACAATTCCAAATTCATTTTAAGTTTTTAACATTCCTTTTTACCAAGTATCATATTTCTATAATGAAAGTTCATGATGAATTCTTTCTTATTTATCAAATGGTGGATATTCAAGAAAATTACGGAAAGTAAATACTCTATGAGGAATAATAGTAGTTTTTTGAATTGTTTTAGGTACAATATCTAAAGTCTAAGGAATTTTGACATCAATGAATTTTTTATGATGTTATTTTAATTCAGTAATAAAAGAGATAGATTTGACATTATTAGGCAATTCTTCATTTAATTTAGTGCATAAAGTATTTTCAGATTTCAATCTAAAGTAATCCTATAATTAATATTAATTAAATAGTTCAATTCCAGTATTATCATTTCTGACTAAAAATAATCTTGGAGGAATCCATTATTTAGGAGGAGGTAAAACTTTATTATCTTCATCTACAAAAATACCATCTGGAATTTAATCTGGAGTAAAGGGTTCTTAATTCTAAGGTTATGCAGAAGATAATTTTGTAATAACATTACCATCTTCATCAATTTGAAAGTAATTAGCTTCATCATCTTTAGTAAAAATACATCTCCTCTCCAAATCTATAGTATATATTCCTGACTTTCTATCATCAGATGGACAAAATAATTATATCCAATAATCAATATCTTAACCTAATTGTCTTTTCTCACCTTTATTATTCAATCTAACTCTCTCATCTGCAGTAATAATAACTATTTCTTTATCAGCAATACA